>VXAV01009988.1:127002-138952 GCA_013399715.1 Alectura lathami | reverse complement strand
ATTGTACTAGCATACTCTTAGCTCAGTGGATATGAGATGCTCTCTTTTGCCCATAACAAGATTTTGGGTGTAACAGAGCAACAGTTATATTTTCCAGCCAAGGGTAACTTCTTCCTGAGGGTAGGTCTTACCATTTGTCCGCAGTGAATTTCATGGGGCCCTATTACTCCAGCCTGTCTAGATCCTCTGGACAGCAAGCCTGCCCTTGAGCATGTTGACAGGCATGCCTTAATTTGGTATTGTCTGCAAACCTGATGAGAGTGCATGCTGTCACCCTGTCCAGATCATTGATACAGATGTAAACCAGGACAGGCTCCAGGACAGAGTTCTACAGTATGGCCCCGCTTACTGCCATACAGACAGAATATAATCTGTTAACCTCGCCCCTCTGAGTCTGATCATCAAACCATTATCTTTTTTTTTGCCAGTCTTGTTTGTCTATGCATACTGTCATGTGTCAAACCCAGAACCTTTGCCCAAGGGAAATCACCTCTGCAAGGGAACGTTTTAATCACTGGGCATCTCCTTTATCTGCTCCCTGACACACCCAACATCAGTGGCCTCCAGTACCTCTGCCTGTAATGTAGTGTAATCATTGTAAGTGTACTGATTTTTATAAATATTTTTTGTAGTGTGTGAGAGTGGTTAGAATTTCAGGGAGAATGAAGTCTTTGCTCTTGTGTCTGCAAAGGATTAATGGATACTGTTATGATCTCCTATGTCTTTAAATAATATTCTTCTGGGGTCATGCACTGCAAGTGTTGTCTGTAGAAAAACTGCATACATGAGGGACTCCTCTGTACTATGTAAACAAATATAGATCAGTCCTAATGACTGAGCAAGTCACAGCTGATTGCAACTCGCTACTGCAAAGAGAACATATTAGGCTTCTGTTCAACAGCTCTGCAGTTTTGCTGGGTCATGGATCATTGCATGAACACAGGTACAAGCCTCTGAAATCCCATTCAGCCACAGCAAAATGGTTCACAACTCAGACATGACCCTAACCCCAGAACCTACAGACAGTTTTTTGTTTTCCATAGTTTTTATTTGCATGCTCAGAGATCTTACAAATCTTACAGTCCAAATAATTCTGAGGACTTGGCAACAGATAAATCCTCTCATGCACCTTTTTACAGGGTACTGTAAAGGAGCAAATAATAGGTACAATAATGGATAAGCTGTTATATCCTAATGCATTTTTTGAACCGTTCAATATTGTTAGAAGTGTGCTTTTCAAGCACACTTTCTGCTATTGCTGTTTTGGACAAGGAAATGTTTATGATTTCATATGCAGTGTGGCCAAAGGTGTTACTGAGTGCCATCATCTACTGTATTTATGTTGAGGTAACATGTAAATTGAATAAAATATTGAAAGACAGAGGATAATTAGATTTGTATTATGAAAAGAAAAATTCAAATGAAAGCAGCAGATCTTTCCTTCTGAGAGTGATGTAGGAATTTGGAAGCAAAAATACACTATTCTGCTTATTGTGATAATAACCCCATGAAAACTGGACTCAGTAAGTGATATGCTTAATTACTTGCAAAGATCTCATTTCCCAGAAAAATGCTTGATACATATCCCTGAAGACATCATTCTTCTGCTTAGTCCGAAAACTAGGTTCAGCATGAGGAATGGCAGTAAACATTTCTCATCCCAGTAATACGCCTGGTTCAGTCATGTTTCTGGAGATGGAATAGGTCTGTCTTTCAGCCCATTCAGTACATGGCATTTCTGCTGACATTGTCTACTAGTGTGCTAATTAGGCTGTGGTTTTATTGATGTGGTCATTTGGCTTCTGGCAATTGGATCGAGGTCACAAAACTGATTTCATGTAGTTTTCGAACTCTGAATTAACAGTGTATATGCACGAGGGTTATTTGTAACTGGTTACTCTGCTAAAACTGCACTGAGAATAGTGTTAAGAAGATTTAATGCCATTGACTATGTCTAAACATTCTCTTAACCCTACACTCAGTCAAGAGTGTATGAACTCTTGAAATCTGATGGAGTGCCCTGTCATTGGCTAACTCTGGAAATAGCACCTTAAAAAGGTGCTGTTTCTGAGAACGACATCTTGATGTCAGCAAAATACTAGAGTTACCTGCTTTGTCATTTCCAAAAGTATAGTCTTCAAAGAAAGATCTTTCAGGAAATTGAAGGAAGGCCACAAGTGAAATCTTCAGTGTTATTTGGGTAGGCAAGTCAATACAGAGCCCGTTTTCATCTGGTTGTACTCTCATTTTGTCCTGGTCTAATTTCCCTACCAGCTGCTGACTACAATGAAATTTGCTCTTCTACATATTTACAGTAAGATCTATTTTATTTATCTCTTCATTTTTATTTTATTTTATTTATCCTTATTTTAAATCCTAATTATCTGAACCCTTCCCTCTGAATTATCTCATGATTCACTGGTTTTGGTTATTAATTTTTGTCTAAGGCCAGACAGTTCATTTCTATCTCTGTAGCAACTTGGGGGAGCTATGCTCATAACTGTGCTATGTTGGGACAATTCAGCTTCCATATTTGTACGGACAGCTGGCATTCTCTTAGCTGTTCTTTTCAGCTGTAGTTAAGGCAATTGGTTTACTGTGAGATGGCAGACCAGCTAGCATGGACTGGAGCAACTCCGATGGAAGTTTCTTGGAACTTTTGGAAATTTCTGGAACACGTGTGTAATCTCTGATGAAACCAGAATTCACAAAACTAAGCTAAAAATCAACAGTAAGTAGAATGTGATGAGGGTCTAGAATGCTCTTAGTTTTCATTTTTGTTGTCATAGAAAAGAAGGATGCTTTGAATGTATGGAATCATACATTCCCTTTTGAGTAATTAATGTATTTCTTTCTTACCATTTGTGAGATGTTCCAAACTTCCAATAAGGTCGGAACTGAATAGAATAAAAGTTCAATAATGAAATTTCCATTAAATAAGAGGTCCCAGGAGAAAAAAAAAAAAAAAAATAGACGTATGTTATGGAAACTAAAAAAATTAGCTTTACACATGCGGCTCATGTAGTTCATGCGTAAGAAAATGGACCTATCCAAGAAAAGACAGTATTTATTTTTCTTGGAAAAAATGACTGAAAATTGAGATTTAACTCATATTTCTTTAAATGTCTACAATGACATTATGAATTGTGAACTGATGACCTGGATTCTTGTATGGTCAATGGAGAGAGTTAGACATGTTTTGCACATGATTTATCTATCTTGTGCTACCTGTTTTAGGATGAAATTAATGGAACTATACAAATGACAGCTTTTCCCACAATCCAAATAAATCTCTGAGATGCAGATATTGTACGATTATTCTTAAAATTAAGTGATATACCTCCTCAGCCACTGGTGTTTGCAGACAAAACAGGAAAACAAATCAGAATCCCTATCAGTCTATAACAGCAATGCCCTAAACCAGATATTTTTAAGTGTTTCCCATGTACAATGTTTTCATATTTGTGTCTGTCACAAATCTTGAATATACCTAAAATTCTGCAAATATCATGGTCACAGAAGTGAGCCTGGAACAACAACTGTTTCCAAAACTGCCTGTAAAGTTTGATTGTTCCAGCTTTGGCCCACTAGAAGTCAGAAATCTTCAGTTGCCAGTCAGGAAATCATAGAGTGTCTATTCCTTGGTGAAAGTTCAACGTACCCAAGATGCATTCACAGAATTAGTTTTGTCAGAAAGCTCCTGGCAAGTGTTACCTGTAAGGCACTGCTTTACTTTAGTAGGCTGCCATTGTACTGGCTCTGCTCTCTAGTGCCTATGAAGAGAGACACCAAAGTGCGAAGCACACTGCTTTGTGTTGAACAAATTATAAAATCCTGCTATATCAAGGCTTGTCATACCCATTTTTAAAACAATGCAGAAATAAAAAAATACAACTTATAAATAGCATAAGCTGTGGTGCATTGTATGGCACAGCACCTGCTGTACTCCTCAAGATCATTTTGTAAAGGTAGTCTATAATGTTATCATCCAAACACTACACTTTTTTACAGAATATGGAAAAGATATGTAAAATATTCATTTGCATAAAATAATTTTCTTTTAATTTTTTTTTTCTTGTGCAGATTTGACTATTGGATTTCCATCTTTTGCTGAAATTAATGTATCTTGGTAGTTTCACTGATTGTATGATAAAGTATAATGTATAACTGCTCTTCCAAAATCAGGCAAAAGCGTAACAATTTTTGTTTTGAAGCAAATTTGTTAGGTAAGTTGAATATACATCCTTATAAAGCAAATGGTAGCAGCTATTACTATCTTTATAATCTTCTTGCTTTGGTAAGGAAAACAAAGTCTAGATGGCAGAATCCTCGTGCAGAGAACAGCTCTTTAACAAAGAAAAACCAAAATGCCCTATATTCTGTCATTTGTGACCCTCAGACTTCCAAAATACCCATCTATAAACTGTATCCAAATGAAATTTCCACACTAGCATTCAAATAACTTATTTTACTACTTTAATATTGCATTTTTGCTCAACCTTATATTGCAGCACCAGCAGAGTTAAAACATCAGACATGAACTTTGCAAAATTGTGAAAAGAACAGCCTAATCACACAGACAACCGAACTTAGTGATGAAACATCAAATTATTGATAGTCAGAACCCCCTGTTATATATTTTACAAACATTTGAAACTCAATTCATGAATGGTTTATAAGGGTAAATGTTTTTACTACCTTACTGGTTTAAAAAAAGTACATGCCTACACTTACGCCAATGCAAGACTTTTAATGCTTATTTCCAAAGGTGTATGCATCTCCTATGCCAATTATTCCGGTGCGGCAGTTATAAGAAAGCAAGAAAATTTTAATCAGGGAATTTAGTAAGTTTCCTTTTCTGACATTAAAAAAAATATATATTTCTAATAGTTTTAATAAACGATGTACACAGTAACGTAATCAGTAACTATCACTACTAAAGGTAGTACTGAACCCCTAATTTCAATACTTGCTAACTTTATGAATAATGCTATTATAATCAAGAAGATTATCCGTATGTGTAAATAAAGCATGTGCAAAAACATCAGTGAGATCATGGTCAGAACTTACTAAATGAGTCTTTTTCTTGGTTATTTTTGGACCACAAACACATGATACTAGAGCTTGAATTGTGTCTGATATATATGCTGATGTCTTCCAAGCCAAATTTTTCTAAACCGAGAAAACAGGCTTATGTTGGCGTTGTACTTTTAGCTGGGAGAAAGTCTGAAATGATTCTCAATTTATCTGAAAAGACCGTCTGTCCCTAATGTAGGGATTAAAGTAACATGCTTTATTGCACGATTTGCAACATTGTGTTTGAAATCTCTGCAGGATCACCCAACATGCTGAGCATAATTTCAGAATCCAGCAGTACCATTAAAAATAATGTTCTATTTACTATTCTACCAAAATTGCCATTACAAAAAATGATGAGGATCATCGCCCAGGGCACACCAAAAATATCTGATCACTGTTCTGCTTTATGTTGACTCTGTGCTGGCATGACTATTGTTTGAAGAGTATAAAAAAAAATCCTTCCTGACTTTCTGAATGAAACGGACTCTCAGGCAGTGAAAAGAAAATACACCCCTATGCTTTGCTTTTGGAAGTCATATTGCTTCTCCAGTTAATAATACTAATAAAACAATGCAACCATGATAACCTAGAGAGAACTCTTGTGTTAAATGGATGTATGATTCTTTCTTACTGTGTGATTTCTTGACCTTTTTCCACACCTCTCTTAAACGGTGTGTCACTAATTATCTGCATCTTTTCCAGCTTGTCTGTTCCACAGACTCAGTTTAGTGAAGTGTTTATTTTTGTTCACTATACGAGGCGTTGATATATGGTAATGGTAGAGAGAAATATAAGAGTGCCTGGAGTTCAAATCTGTTCTTGTATTTGACCTTCATAGTGTGAACAAGTAGATATAGTTACAGTTGATGAACTATACTGAATGAATTATATTTAGACAAGTTACTAGATCTAGGAAACGCTTCATTTTACTTGGATTTTATGACTACAGTTCTGTGCTCTTTCCACTTATAATTCTCAGCAGTTTTGAGAATTAGCTGTATGTACTGCCATATTTTTGAATTATACAGCTCATCTAACTGAGGATAGAAATACCTGAAGACCTAATAGGCAGGAGAGATTATTCTGCAGAAGTAGTGTTCTCCATATCACAATGATAGCTCATTGAATTCTTCATTTCACTTTTCTCTCTCCTTTTTCCTTTTTCACTGCAGGAGTGTGGCTAAGCTGGGAGAAAACTCCATAACATTCGCTTATCTTGGCCAATATCTCCAGGATCAGTTGTGCCAAATTTGCAGAATATATCTGTGGCTCAGATTCTCAGAGGGACTTTAGAGAGATCTGTTCTAAGAGATTTCCACTTGCAAGAACACTTCCCAAAAGGACAAGATATTTATTCTTTAGGAAATCAATAGTTTAGAAGGTAAATTCAACATTTCAAATCCTTCCTTAACACAACTGAGAAAAACATGCTCCTATAACTACATTTGGCTTGACTTCTGTTGTTCTCCAGTGCTTTATATAGAATTCAGGAAGAATCTAGCTGTTTGAACTTCAAATTTGGATCCTTAGCATTACAATCTTTTCATAGCCCTCCAAAAAACCTGAGTTTAAGTGATAACATGTCAGCATCTAAATTTCCCTTTCTGGGAACCAACCAGAGTTGAAGTGGTTGAACTCAGCATGACGAGTGTTGTCGGATGAGCAGAGGGAAGAGTCATTCAGTCCCTCTACCTCCTATGGCATGGCATTGCCTATGCAACTCCCCAGGAAGACAAGTGTTCAGTCCTTAAAGATTGCCTTCTGCATGTCTCCTGGTCAAGCAGGGAGGGGGTGTGTAAGTGGGGAGATGGCTGCAGAGTATGCTGTGAGGGGAAACTAATAGTGATGACAGGGACATGATAAAAATCATCACAAAAAATTCCTAAATTAAGAGGTTGTTTTCAGAGTGCACCTCAATGTGCTCCTGTACCTTGAGTGGTGTGTGAAGTGTATTCAGGGTCAGTCCAGACAACAGCTAGGGAGTGTAACCGTGGCAGGATAGCAGAAAAATTTCTTCCTTTCCCTGCTTCTACCTCCATAATGAAAAGAAAAAAAGCCTAAGGAGAGCTTTCAAAGGGGATACAGAGAGTGGCAAAATTTACATAAGTTCTGAGGCTATAAAAATTGTTATGTAAATGTGAATTGAATGTACTTACTCAAGTACAGATGCATTAAAAAGCAACAAATCCAATTCTATGAGGCAGAATAATTTGTCTTAACCATGATTCCAAATGGAGATGACATTTGACGAAATATATCTATGTAACAACGAGGAGAAACTCAGAGGAGCAAAGATTTTAACTTTGTCTGTGTCTGCACCTTGATACAGATGATGCTGTATTTTATCACATTTTCATCCTAATTATGAGGTGTTCTGCATAACACAGGTGTATTTGATGTTCTTAAAATGAAAGCTCAATTTGACTTCCTGCGTTCAAATAAAGAACCATGTGCTCAGGTGGGTTGACCCTAGCTGGCAGGCAAATTCATTACTTCATGCCTGACTCCTCAGCCTCTTCCCATTCAAGCAGTGCAGGAGGATGGGGTCAGCCCATAATAGCCCCTTTCCAGCACTTCCTCTTCACACTTTTCCCTGCTCCACTGTGGGTCATTCCTGTGGCCTGCAGACCTATAGGATAAACCTGTTCCAGCATGGGGTCCTCCAGAGGTGGCAGTGAGGATATATCTGCTCTGCCATGGAGAACCACTTTTAACCTTGGTGTTCCCTCTGCTGTTTGTCACTCTTTTTCTTCCCTCTTTCTCCTCTGTCCAGTGTTTTTTGCTCTCCCTTCCCCAGGCTGTCCCCGAGGCTGTGCCCCAGGGTGGCTCCTGGGGCTGGCTGTGCCCTGCAGTGGGGCTGTTGGAGCCGGCTGGAACTGACTGTGTCTGGCACAGGGCAGCCCCGGCCTCACCTCATCCAGCAGCCCCACAGCCCCCTGCCAGCACCTGAGCATCTGATACAGGGCTCTTTTCCAGGCCATATTTGTACTTAAACCAGTGTGTTAAATTTATATTCTCGAACTCATATTCATGTATTGAATGTAAAGATTGGCATAAAGTTCTGTTAAAAATGGAATATGATGGGTCATGGAGTGTTTAATCAGAAAATGTTCTATTAATAGTTGTTTCTGATTATTTGCAGTATTTACAAGAACGTAGAAATATAGAAGAAATAATTCCCAATATTTTATAGGTACATTGGATTGTAACACTGAATTTCTCAAAAGGTTCAATTTTAATATACAAGTAGTTGTAATTTTTGTGTAAATTTTAATACTTGCACAAGTGAAATTAATATTTCAACACTTTTAAACCAAAGTGTTACTATACCAACTTGTTCCTGGCATCTGTATTGCTAGATTTGTCTCATGAAGGGAGCCTTGCTTTATGTGGATAAAGCCAGACAAACAGTACCAGTCAAATATAAAACATAAATATACCTAAATTATCAGTGATTTGCTTTGCTTTAGCTGGTACATTTGCCCATACAGACTCAAAAAGGAACTGGTTCTGGTGTGGGCCAAGCAAGAGTAGTCACTCACCGAAATCCGTGGTGGAGGTTGTGCCAAGCAGCTCACACCATGTCACCTCTCTGCTCTTATTGCTCAGCCCTCTGATGCAATCCTGAACTGGTCATCTTTCCCTGATAACTTCATATGTAACAGCTTTACTGCTTTTTACACCTCCTTGCAAGCTACCTGTGCGTGTCTCCAGCATCCAAAAATTCTCTTTCTTGGCCTGTTTTCCCATAACTGACAGCTCAGCAGAAAAGTTGAGGAATTACAGAATATACTCACTCAAATCCTGAAAATATCCACCCTAAATGATCCTTCTTACCTTCAGCCTCATCCATGCCATTTCCCTTCATTAAACGCCATCAAATCTCTCCACTAATTTTGCTGAGGAGTTCCTTCCTTTAGGAGTATTTGTATAAATGACAACTCATCCTTTTTATGATATAATTAGCTTTCTTACAGATCACTCAAGTAGGTGTCTTTCTGCCATGCAAACTGCTGGTGCTGTTGAATACATGTGGATAAAAGGAAGCATTTCATTACTAATGTAAGATGTAGCAACACCTATGTGGTGATATTTCTTGGAGACTTCTTATCTGATATACTGTCTTAATTCATTATCATCCTTTCATCCAGAAGTGGCTCTGTGATCCAAAATCACAACCAGCTCTTCAGTTATGGAGTAAAATTACCCATTATTATGTTGTTTTGCTGTACAACTAAAGAGTTGATTGTGATTTTAGAATTCTGGATTGGTTGTTTCCCATGTAAACTGCTTCTGGTTTTCGGAAATCATATTAACCATCTTATCCTTGCCTGTGAAAAATAAATGCATATTTATCCTTCACGTATAAATAATGTGCATTTCCGAATGAGCCAAACAAAAGGTGATGAATGGTAGGGCTGTTTTCAGTCTCTCCTTTAGATTTCCTTGTGAGGCTCGTAGAAGGAAGGAGAACCGAGTCTCACTCCCTAGGGAAGTGTTACTGTGGTAAGAGAGCTAATAAAATGAATAATTCATAATTCATCTCCTGACAAAGCTTCTCAAAAGAGCCCAGTACAGACCAGCTAACTTCTGGTTAGGAACTAGTAATCACCGCCTTTTTTTTTTTCTTTTTCTGCAGTTAATTGCTGTTATTAATCATATAATAATGAGTAATAAATGCCTTTCTCTGTCTTCCGTTATAACAAAATATAACTAAGGAGGGATTATGGAGTAAAATCAATATTTAAATTAAAAAAAAATACCTTAAGAAGAACTATGTGAAAAAAATAATATAAAAATAAAACACAAAGCTACACCAAGTTTCTAGCTGAAGTGATGGATTTTACATTTTCTATTAAGCTGAAATTTAAATACATGTACTCAGCACCTGTGTGACATACTCTAAGAACTGCTTGTCTAAAGCCCATTAGCACCCGCCTGCTTTTTAACCATTCTGCTTGTATTAACTACCTGGACAGTAAATATAATCTGCTTACCTATGATTCGATTAATCACCAGTGCACCTGGGTTCCTCAGGGACTGTGCTTTCTTAAATGCTTCTAGGTGGCTGATGAACTGTGCTTTTTTCTCAGGAAACTTGTATAGAACCAAGAAAACTGACTGTGGAGAGTGACGAAAAAGCAAGTCACTACTTGTTTATTGAGGTTAAGATGCACTTCCATATCTCAGTTCAAGAATGTTTATTATTTAAAATTGTCTACTAATATTTTTCTGGAGAACCCTTGAATCAGTCAGAGAAAACACAAAAGGATCAGCTATAAGAAAAGTTCACTCAAATCTGGATATCAAACAGTCGTAAACAGAATAGAGCATATCCCAGAATTATAGTCTAGAGCTCAAAAAAATTCTATGTGCATTCCAATAATTGCATCACTGATTTTACTTTGACTTCCTGTGGTAGGTTACTGGTAATCAATCATGGAGAAAGGATGATTGCCAGACAACATTATAGATTAAATGTCAGTAAATGAGATTTTTTTTTTTAAAGTTAGTTTAATTGCAGAATCTTTTGAAGAGAACAGAGCTTCAGAGAAACTGAATAAACTATCTAAATTATACAGCTTTTTAGATGGAATGCATTAAATATATTAAATTATTCTGTGCTGCATACAGTTAGGTAATGTCTGAGTGGGATGACTGCACAATTTTGGACCATTTCATGTGATTAGGAAAATTTACATTATATGAAGTAGAGCTAATGAGAGGTATGAAGGTAGAGTTACATTTTCCTTAAGCCATCTGGTCAATCCGCATGCCTTTTTAACATTTACTCTTATGTTAGTTTATCCAAAAGAAGGTTTAAAAAATAATCAAAAAAATTTCTAATAGAACAGGACACTTGTATTAACCAGACAATAGAAGTATAAAGTCAGTGGCTGAAATTCAAATATTTTTAAGTTAAGACTGGGAAAAAAAGCATACGATATTAACAGTGAATATTAAAAAAACAAAAACAAAAACAAAAAAAGAGGAAGAATTTGTAAGGACTTTGTTGTCACTTCTACTCTTTAGTCAGAGTTTTATGCTTTTCTACAATATATGCCTTAGCTCATGATTATTAATTTGTCACTAGAAAAACTGAAGTTGTGATAATTTGTTCCCATTGAATTTACAGTTTTATTAAAAATATACAAATTGAAATATTTTGAAATACTAGATGTAAGAAATGAAGGTATGTATGAATAATAACTGGAAGAAGTGATAAAAAATATTTTACAAATGCCTAAAATACGCTTACTACCAATAATCCTACTATGTGTCCTCCTGCTGTTCACCTCTGTATAGTTACAGCTGGGGCTGAGTTCCTCCACACTGATAATCAGGAAGTTATTTCCTTTTCCCACTCTCAGAAATATGTTTGATCTAATTTAGCTATATTTTTGTTAACAGTCATGAGTATTCTTAGGCATGATAGTGGTGATGCAGCTAATTAAAATTAATTTAGCATAGTTACAATCACCCAAGTACCTCTGCTGGTTTATATGTCATTTTTATATCTCTCCTGACACACAATGACCAAAAAACAAGATACAAGATGTCATGGGTTTCTTTCTGATTTGTTAACCATTTAAAAGAGGAAAACTACTAATAGAACTGAGTAAAAAATTGAGTGAAGGATGAATGTAGTTCAACTGCTGTATCACTCCAACAATGATATTGAACAATTTCTGCCCATATGTATGTTTGAGGCACTATGATGAGCATAGGTTATGCCAGAGGTTGTTCTTTAAATGCAATTTCATAACAGTTTAGAAACAGTATATTGTAAGTTTACAACAAAAGAAAATTCTCAAAGTGGTGAGCAATTTCTAAAAAAAAAAAAAAAAAAAAAAATGGTAAGGGGAAAATT
>VXAV01009988.1:108999-120414 GCA_013399715.1 Alectura lathami | reverse complement strand
AGGTAGTGCCCTCAGATTTTATATAAGCAACTCCTCTCTTCAGAACTGATATTTCTGAGAACATTTCTGTTTATATATGTTTTGTAATCCTTTGTAAAAGAACATAGATTTAGAAAAGCTTTTGAAAGCAGAAATAATAAGAGCTCGTCTGCTTATTCGCAAGGAAAGGATGCATACTTAGCTTATCTATTGACATCCAGGAAAAGCAAACACACTGTCCCCTCTGCCTCCCCCCCTCTCCCTTCCCTCTCCCCCCCCCTCTCCTATATGCAGTTCTGTTNTTATTGACTATGCTAAACTTTGAATAAAATATTAGGAACAAGCAACTTATTGGAACATATTTTGTTACAAGTGGATTTTTATGGCTGTTCCGAATTGATATATTTTAATTTCTTAGACTTTCACACCCTCTTAAAATGATTATTCGGAAGCATTCACTGTTACATTAGCCATGACCTACTTCCTAGTAAGATGAGTGCTTTGGATATAAATATCTGGCGCCTATTTTATAAGCCTTATTCACGTAGAATAATAGACATTATCTAGATGCTTTCAGTAAAGATTTTCCTTTTACTTCACTGCCTAGGTGATTACAAGATATATTAAAATATATTTTTTTTTTCAGGGAGACAAGTCAGTAGGGGGAGAAGCGTTGGAATTCCTTTGTTATGGAATTCACATTGTCCTTCAGTGAGATAATTAGTTGCTAAAATACTTCACTGATTGCTGTGACCAGATCACTAAATATCTGCTGTACTGCAGTGGAAGAAAAGAAAAATAAAAAAATCAGGAATGTTCTGCATGTCGTGTGAATGAGGAAGTAAAAATAAAACTGTATACACTGCTAACATTTCGATGGGAAATGTGTTGGGGAACTTGCAGTCACTCTTCCTGGTAGTGTGATAGAGAAGTCTCGACATTTAGAATAGTTATGTGTCATATCCACATGTGCTTTGAGATGTAGAGGTGTACAATGTGACTTCTGTAGGAAAGAAGATTTAAGAAACACACAGAGAGTGACTCATTTGATCTATTTATCAAAGCTGCAACTACACAAATCTCTAGGTATGTATTCTCCTGGGGATTTTGATTGAGACGGTTACATAATTTCAAACAGAGATGGGAGAACTTATTTCTGTAAGAAAGACTTATTTCTGTATTTTTTTTTGTTTAATCCAAAGATGAGCTGTCAGAACGAAAAGAAGAAATGCACTCCTCAAAAGAGTATCCATTTGGTATATAAAAAAAAAGTTTTTTTTTTAAAACCTTTGAAACTATAGCAGGCTAACCTGTGAATAACAAATTTTGTTTTATCTTAATTGGTGATGGCTGTGACTTTTTGTTTGTTTGTTTGTTTGTTTGTATGAAATGAGGAATGGATCTGTGACACTATCTTGGAACCTATCTTAGCTAGCAGTACCTGTGTTAGTGAGATACTAGGCAAAGACTATAAGAAAACTTGTCCCTTTAAACACTGGCACAAAAGGTTATAGTGAAATTACAAAAAAAATGAAGCTTTTTGACAAACAATTAAGTGCTTCTTCTCTCTCTGTGCTCACCATAGTAGATAGCATATTATCCTTTAGTTGCAATTTTTATATCCATTATCACAGGATTTTGTCTGCTGATGGCTTAAGGCCTGCTTTTATGCATCTTCCAGTGAAGACAGCTAAAACACAGGGCAAAAATATTGCCTGTAGTTTTACAGCTCTCTGATCTCAAAAAGCACTGTATGCACACTGCAGTTCCTCCTCCCCTCTCTTCTGCAGATCAGTGATTTTTGGAGTTAAAGATCAATTCTTAGAAGTGAAACTTCTTCAGCAATGGGCAATAGCTTTCCTTATTCCATTATAATAGCTACACTGTATAGGCTTGGATCAGAGCATACCAGGCATGTGACAAAAATCTAGTCTCCCTGTTTGAGGAAGGTAGAGGTTAGAAGAACACCCAAGAAACACATACTAGAAATGTCTGAAAGTCTTGACTCAGGGAAATGAATTTTAGCAGACCTACATTCTCACATTCCTTAGTACAATGTTAGCTTGAAAACGAAAGACTGTGAGTGAGTGCTGGATCACATGAGGATTGTCTGCAGCAATCTAGTACTGAAGATCTGTACTAATTTTTACAGCTCGTAAAGCATAAACTCTGCATTTATGGAATATGTTTTGCCATAAAATGTTTCTTCCTGGGAGTTTAAGTAGGCCTACCTACTGCAGTAAGTTTTTATGATAGAAAAGGGCTTGCTTACACGTCTGTGTAAGGGAAAGAAGTTCTACAGAGCAACATTTTAATCGGAGAATGCTTCAACAAAGGACTTCTGGAATAGCAGAACAAACTGAATTTTTGTTTTTGGTTTTTTTTTTTGAACCAGGGGACAGTCTGCTAAGAAAGGGTGAGTGATTTACTAGAAAGACAGAGTTTGCATACAAGAACAGAACAGAGAAGTTATGAGCGCAATCCTGATCTAACAATACAGAGGCAAAATAGTTATTGATATAAACTTAAAGTAAGATCAAAATCCACAAGCGAGGAAGAATTTATTTTTAGTCCAAGGACGGCTTTTTCACCAGTAAAACCAGATATGTAAAGAAGTAGGGAAAAAAGCTCTCCTTTGTCATTTGATAGAATGATTAGTTACAACGCTAAGAACATACGGGTACCATTTGAAACCTGTTATAGTGATGAAGCTCTCAACAGCTACTGTAAGGCTTGTTTAATAGCATAACCGGACCTTCAATCAGCTTTAATTTCAATTCTTATCAACTCTTCAAAGAAAATAAAATCAGGTGTTAGAAAAAATCAAACAGAAGAAAACTCAGAAGAACCAATAAAATCTTCTACCAGTAAATTTGTACTTGGGATTTCAAACAACCTCTACTACAAAAATATTTATGCTGTCTTCCACAGGTTCATTTGTTTTGTCATAAACATGGAATCTGGAATGTATATAAAATTAAAAAAAAAATTCATGGAACATTTTATCTTTAACTAGATACTTTACATACTTAGTGTGTCTAGGAGCTAACAAAATGTGGTAATAAGTTCAACTATGTAAATATTTAGCTAATTTTGTTTACAGTTACATTGCAATATGAGAACTGGTCTTCTCTGAGTAGCATTGACACTAAATCACTTAGCACATAACAAGCAAAGTGGCAGTGTAATTCTCTAACATGCCTAAGTCTGCAAAATAACCGATGCATATTGTGTAGGACTCAACATTTGGCCAAATACAAGGATCTTTTGAAATAATGTTACAGAGATCTCATTATGCAGAGCAGGGGCTTTGCTTTCACCTATGAAAAGAACCCATTTGACAGTAGTATTGCAAGATTTTGGACCTTATAGAGAACTTTATTGAAAAAGACTCGTAAATTGAGATTTGGAAACTTTTCCTTCTTTCCTTAAATTAGGCAGGTGCATAATACTATCACATAAAAATCAGGAGTAGACCTTCATATTTTGGCTTTCCTTTCAGCCTGATAACTTTGTGTAAATGGGATATAGAACTGAGATTTTCATTGTTTACTTAATGTTAAGTCAAATTGAAAGTAAACACACAATAGTATAACACTGGTTTTAAATAAGAACAGACTGCAATTGTCCTTGTAGTTACAGCGAGAAGCCAGTTGGAACGTAACTGGATTTGCCCCTTACAAACATTTCATTGTTTCATCCTCAAAGACTTCGTCAATATACCCATCATTATAATGATCATCAGGCCATATTCCACTTGATCTGAGATCTAATCTTTAACAAGTTCTTTTGATTAGTTCCATTTTGTATTTGCATTAGTTAACATTGTCAGTAATAGACTTAATTATTTTTTTTAAATTGATTGCAACTGCCCAAACTGTCCTTTTAATCTTTGTCTTGCTTCTATTCCTTTAATTTGCTTTTATTTTCTTTTTCTTTGATGTTTCTTCTGTCTGCAACTCCATCATTCAAGGTCATAATCATTTTTCTCATGCTGTAGTAACACTGCTTCATCTTCTCTGTCATTTCCAGATATTTCATTGTGCCTAAGTAATATGGCTGGAAATTTGCTGGCTACAGTACTTCCTAGTGTCACTGTACAGCTGACTCACTGTTCAATGCTGAACTATCCTCACTGTGGAAAATATTCTTACATTTAATCAGAATTTTCTGCATTGTAACTTGTGTCTATTGCCTTCCATCCTTTCACTATCTACCTCTAAGAAAGTCTGGTGCCATCTTCTCCATATCCTTCCACTGGGTAGCTGAAAAGATATTTGATCAAAATTAACCAGTGCCAGAAGGAACAGATATTTTCAAGAAATGGCTTGTGAGCAATTTGCAGAACTGCTTTAGGGAATATGCTTAGCAATAAAATATATGTGGAAGTAATCTTACCATTTCCTAAATGTATTTTCCCCGTAATGTTTGGAGAAGTGTATTTCAATGTTTTGTTTAAATGATTTGCTCTATGCATTTTGTAAGCATTTCTGCAGGATTGCTGCTTTTACAGCAGGAAGGGATCATATGTCAACAGCTTGCAGCTGCTGAATGTTAGTGCTCATCCTAAACACAATTTTAGAATTTCCGCATTGAAACAAAAACAAAGTTTTAAGAATTGAAATGTGAGTGACAAGTGGTCTTCAGATATCTGTATCACTACTCAAACAGCTTGCAACACTTAGCTTTGAAACAGAATGGATTGCCATTTGTGGCCTTATTTCTATTATAGCACATAGCTTCCTAATTTCAACACTACACAAGAGCCAAGAATTTTCTCCAGGAATTTGGCTCCCTACATCAGTTGTGAGATGAGTGGTTCTGTGCAGTGTAAAACTTCACCATGAGGAAGATCATAGAATCATGGAATCATAGTCATCAGAGTTGGAAAGGACCTTTAAAGGCCATCTAGTCCAACTCCCCTGCAGTGAACAGGGACACCTACAGCTGGATCAGGTTGCCCAGAGCCCTGTCCAGCCTGACCTTGAAGGTCTCCAGGGACGGGGCATCCACCACCTCTCTGGGCAACCTGTGCCAGTGCTTCACCACCCTTATGGTAAAAAATTGTTTTATTGTACCTAGTCTAAATCTCCCTTCTTTCAATTTGAAACCATTTCTCTTAGTGTTATCACAACAGACCCTGCTATCAGAAGGCCGCTATCAGGTCTCCCTGGAGCATTCTCTTCTCCAGACTGAACAGCCCCAACTCTCTTCTACTTAAAATAAATGAAAAGATCAATCATTGAACAGTCAACATCATGCTGCTTCAGTTAATTCATTAAATGCTGTAGCTGACGCTCACATATATCGCTTTCTTTTCCCAGGTAAGCATGGATGTGAATCCTGAAGCTTTCCTCGTGACCATTCACAGCTTTAGATTAGACTTACTGGTGGATAGTAGAATTTGTTCAAATTTAGGAACTGAGGTAGGCTGAGAGTTTTGCCATGTTAGCACAAAAATAATGAAAACTGTTTTCACTGGAAATTATAGACATTTCCTTTATCATTCACCATATGGAAAAGCTTGAATGTGTACTTAATGAACGTAACATTCTAACAGATCAAACAAGTTTTGCTTTGTTTAGTTTTCCTCAAGTAAAATGATAATTTCAGTGACAGATGAGCATATTTCTAAGAAAAAAAATGATTTGCCTGCAGTAATGTTGCTTAAGTCAATAACATTGTCATTAGCACTTTCTTGATATTTTCTATACTGTAATCACTAATTTCAGCAGTGTTAATTTGTACAGAAATTGATTTTCAAATTTTTCAGAAAAACAGACATTAGAATCATACCACGTGCTCATATAATGTGTTCATTTAAAAGGTGATATGATGCCTATCATGTCACATTATCCAGCTTTCTAGATTACAGTGAGACAGGTCTTATTTTTTCCCAATGTATTTTTGCATTTTAATATCTATTTCCCTGGCTGTATCTCTCTTAAATTCTCTTATGGCCCTTATCAAAGGAACATGTATGAATATGTATAATACATATATAAAAATATTCAAATGTTCAAGAGTGTCCTCTTACTTTTGCACTTACTTCAATGAGAACAGCTGAGGACACTTGAGAACAAATAATCTGACAATGCATAAATACATCTGACTGTACAAGAGAGTATTTCCCTCCACTGGAAAATGCAGTGTACTCTCTGAGGCACTTTTGGTCTGGCTACGTAGACAATGTCAAGTGAAATTTCATTTTGCTTCAGTATTTATATTGTCATGGTCCAAAGTCTAAGCGGTACATAATCTTTGTGTGATGGCATTTTCCTAGGGTGCAAGAAGTATCACTGCTGAAAGAATTGACCAGATATGTTCACTTCAAGATGCACTTTCTGTGAGCTAGCAAATATCTAAAAAATTGGTTGCATTAACTGTAGCAGTTTTATTATCCTCCTTTTCTTCAAATTCGGTTTAATAATTCTTTGTGTGTTAGTCACTGCATGGCTTAAGACTGGCAGGGGAAAGCGTAATACTTCTGGAAGGCTGTCAGATGACTGATGTCTATGTCTTCTTCCATTTGCCTGAAAGTGCTAATGATGATTGAGCATTATTGTCATGCTGAGTTTTGTATGTGAACTTCTGAATGCTCAGCAGCTGGCTGGTTTGGCATTCTTAATATAAATATGTACTTATCAAATGAATGCAAAGTTAATTGATAAAAATTCTAGGCAGCCTGGCTTTATGAGGTTCATTGCTAACAGCGATAATGCAATTTACCACTTCCGTTTCTGCAGATTGTTTGGTTTGCTGCAAGATATTTTGATTAAGAAGTCAGATGATAGAAAATCAATAGAACAGTTCATATTGATTAAACACTGCTTTCTTACTGATGTCTGTGAGGTCTTTAAGGATCAGTTCTTGGCCTTTTGCTATTTAAAATTGTTATCAATGACTTGGAGGAAAACAAAACCATTATTGATTGGATTTATATCTTACACATGCAAACACACATAAAGGAATGTCATGAAGTAGTATTCAGAAGGGAAACACAGGTTGTTTGGTAAATATATAATAAAAATACAGTTCGCAATTCAGTGTAGCCAAGTCACTTTTCCATCTAGTTCAGTGTGAATAGAAGCCATGTTTCCAGACTAACAAATTCTGCCTTGAAAAGCAGCTACTCCTAAAAAGGTGCAAGAAGTCACACCAAACATGAACACTCACTATAATTCCACAGCAAAAGAGGCAAATGTGAGATGCAAACACGAGAATATTGAGTAGAAATAAATTATGCTACCTCTGCATTTCTCTGTGTGGCTGTGGCTTTCCTTTCCGTAGTTTAGAAAGGGCATTGATAAATTGGAGAGGATTAAGGAAAGTCAGGAGAATTATTAAAGGACTGTGAGCGACTCAAGGAGCTCAAACAATAAATTTAACATAGGAAAGGTTAAGAACTATGTCTACAGCACTCATATGTCTTCCCAGCTGGATGCCCATCACAGTAGACCTTTATGCTCACAACATTTCCTTGCTCTGTGAAAGGATGTCCTGCCAACTCTTTGTCCTTTCTAAAATGCTTTGTACAGGCATTGCTGTCACTTTCCAGACATGACATATCATAGCTGAGCTTCCCTTGTCTCCAGGTTCATCCCTGACCACCTTTCCCAGGAATCTACAGTTGTTTAGATAGATTTGCAATAACCAAAATACGTTGCCAACAGGTTTGCAGAGGTTTGGGGCAGAATTGCTTTTTGTTAGATACTACACAGAATGTCAGTTTTTGGCAAAACAATAAAAATCAATATTTTTTCTTTCTCCCTCATTTTCTCAGAGTTTACTGAGAATTGGCCAGTGCACCTAGAACCTCTCTCATACATGAGCAATCTCTTCTGAAAAGTTCTGTCTTTTTGTCTGTATCTTCTGTTTGTTGGTGTCTTTCTACTGACCTCATTCTATTTAGATGTAGCAGAGCTTTCTTGCACATGCCTGCTGCTTTTTCAACAGTGATTTGGAGTGTTTCAGAAAGGGGAATGAATACCCTGGACATACCTTCATAATTTTCTTGCTTACAGCCCTTACTTTCCTCTAGCAAAAGCTGACAAGATAACGGAGCTATGGCAGGATCACAGAGCAGTGCAAGGGTTCTTTCACACTGCAGGTGCAGCCATGCCCTGGAGGCTGTTGCACAGGGTTTTTCACAAAACCAAACGCTCGTGTACACGTGTTGACTCTCCCAGGGATGGGATTCTTCCCTTTTCTCCTGTACCCACCGTTTGTCACAGTAGGCTACTGTGGGATTCAGTGGGGTAACTGTGAGATCCTTTGGAGGTGTGGTGTCAGCAGGAGCCCCACTGCACTAACCCAATGCTCTCATGTGCTGCTCATCTCTCCCAACACCTCCCCGCTTACCTCTTTGTACTGTCCCTGGTTTTCTGGATGATTCCAGTTCATTGGGATAAATCTGGCTATTTTTTGGGTGTTGTTTCTAGCAGATGCTAGTCTGCTTCTAGGCAGATGTTTGGTGGCTTTTTATTGATGTCATCTAAACACTGAGATATTTTTGTCACACTCAGTCATTTGCTGTTGTCAAGTAGGCTGTCCTCCTGACAGTGTGTGTGGGGGTGGGACGTCTCCATGGTGAGAAACCTGCATTTATAAAGGGTCACTTCCTGAAAGGAACTGTTTTATAAGATCAACAGATGTTTTAGATCTGTTGTTAATTTGGTAGCTTGCGCAGATAGACTGCTCTTAGGTTTTTCTCCAGTAACATATTTTAAGTATACTTCCACTTTAAAATAACATCTTCCTTATTTGCTTGTTTGTTTTACTTCTGCATTATTTGCCCTTAGAATTTCTCCTCAAAATTGAAGCACAAAGGTAGCAGAGAAAAGCAGAAAAGCCCAGAACTGATGCGGTACCTACACATATATAGAGATGCCATAGCAACAAACAGGAAACCTGAACTCCATATTGATTCTCCCAGATAAAAGTTGCAAATCATAGGAAATCATAGGAAATCATAGCCTCCTGGGCCTGACTGAGATGGAATTAACTTTCCCCACAGCAGCCCCTACACTGTTATGCTATGCACTTGTAGCATTGATATCACATCAACGTTTTGTCTCTTGCTGAGCAGTGCTGGCACAGCATCAAGACTCTCTCCAATCCCCTCAAAGCCAATAGGCTGGAGGTGAGCAAGTGGTGGGAGAGGACATCACCAGAGCACATAATTCACATTTTAAGATATTAGAACAATTTATATTCCAGTTCAGGCACAGAAGTTAATTCAAGGAAGTTGTATGGCCTATGTAATAGTAGCAGTCAGAGGATGTGTTCAAAATGGTCCACATTCTGGTTTGAAGAGTCCATCAATTTATTAAATAAATGAAAGAAATATTGGAATTTTCTGTCATATCCCCTGTTCCATCAATAATGCCAAGTGCAATTTACCCACAGTTGATGTTTTATTAACACTAGTGTCAGCCAGCAGAAAGGAACCATCACCACAGTTACCTACCCACTGCTTTCCCTCCCTCTTCAATTTGCATTCATAATCCCTGTGATCTGTAAATGCAGTTTTGCAAATACAATGACATTAAATCACCTATATGTAATCAATATCAATTATATCAATTTAATTTAAAAAATCTCTTTTGTATTTAAACAGTATTTTAAGTACGAAAGAATAATTAGTGTTGTTTTTCAAGTCTTATAAGTTGTCTTAAAAGTTGCAAAGGTTTTTACTCAGAAAATACAGTAGGCTGAAGTGCAACAGTTTGATATATTAATTTAAATGAACAATATCTTAGCTAGCATATGAACTAAGCTACAAGTCATGCATTATGCTGAGGCTTTTTACTCCACAGCCCTTCTGCAGGTTCATATTTTTCTGTGGGGTTGGTGTGAGATCTGTCTCTTCTCTGGATTTGTGTGTTACTGGTTTTATTTAGTCAAACGCTTTAAAGAATTTTATATATTTATTATATTCACTTAGACTCTCTCTAGTTTGCCCACTTCTTTGAGCCATATACCCAAACTGGACATGTTTGTGAGCAGAGCAGAAGGATTGTACGCTTGTCTATAAATCCCATCAGTGAATCACTTCTGTTTAAATACTCATGCAAAATATATTAAAAGCAATGAACCACTTCCATTTACTTTTATGGATGATAAAAACTACTATAGAACAATATCAAATCATTCTTTTCTAAATAAAACTTTCATATTTCCACCTGGAAACAGCAAGAGAAACTCAGTTTTATTGTACTTTAGGTAAAATAGGTTTCAGTGTCTCAAGGTATGCTTTGTTTTGCACAACATTCTAGTGAAACAGTTAAAGCCATATTGTGATTTTAATAATTTGTATAGTTATAGGGGTTCATGATAGAGCTGTTAAAAATTAGATTGCTTCATTCCTTGTTGAATTGTCTTTTTCTTTTCCGATTAGAACAATTTCAGTTCTTGTATATCCTAATGTTCTAAAATAAAAATTAGATATACAGAACTGAGTATTCATTTCATATCATATAAAAATAATGTTTATTTTTTTGCCTTTCTCATGTTACTCCTAGCACTTTATACATACTTAATGACATGAGTCATTAGGAGCATATTATAATATGAAATAATAGGTCAGATTAAACATTATATTTGTGTGTCAAAATTAATGGAATCTATAATTTGATGCTTGTCAAAATATCTCACATTCTCAAAGCTTCTTCTTTTTTAATAATGAAAGAATTTGACACACTGAAAGCAATGACATTTGACATCCTGTAATTTTGACATCATGACACAGTAATATTGAAAAATACTATAAAATTAGAAAATATATAAAAGTTAAATTTTACTGACAACTTTTAATGTGAAACCCTTCCTTTTACAGAAATTGCTCCAAGTCTGTAGCAGATCTTTCCAGTGGTGTTTATCAAGGCAGCGTTCCTCTCTGCCTTGTTTTCAAATTTTCATAGTACTTTCTCTCTCATAGTACTTTCACTTTAAAAGAAAACCCCTGCCACCCAAAGTGAACAAGCAAACAAACAAAACCCGATAAACCCTCACTTCAGAAACATCCACTCCTTCCTTTGGGGGGCTTTATGAGTCTTCAGGGAAACGAGACTCATGCATCTAAGCCTCTGAAGTTGGAACTTGTCCAAACCACTGAATTCCTTTTGCTGGGCTTCAGGACCTCCCCTCTCTCATGTCAGGAGCAGTAGCAGCAGGAGGGAGAGTCATCCTTTGCCCAGATATTTTTNGTATCCTTTGCCCAGATTTTTTTTTTTTTTTTTTTTTTTTTTGTTTTTTTTTTTATTATTATGCTGTAGCTTTTCTTTTTCTAAAAGCAGTAGGCACTCATCTACATCTTTGATATGCGATCCAAGAACTGAAGCGATGCTGCAGTGGCCCTCTAGAGGCTGCTTCAGAAAGCAAGTAAAAAACTGGGGTCTGCTATAGAAATCTCAAAAAGAAAAAAAAAAAAAAAAA
>VXAV01009988.1:71528-86732 GCA_013399715.1 Alectura lathami | reverse complement strand
GTAATACAGAGATCATTACTGAGAGAAAAACTATGTGGAAACAGCTTGTGAGCTAAAGCTAGTATTATGTCACCATACTTAGCAGAGAGTGTTTTCCACAAAGGGAATACAATTTAAAATTCCAAATAAAAATTGAATATCTTTTCCCTGATGAGTCTTCTCCTTCATTCTGATTCTGCACTGAGGAAACTTGTTAGTGGTTTTCAAAGACTCACAGTTTAGCTAAAGGCTCAGGAGAGAAAGTTCAGCAACTCTGTTCAGTTCAGATAAGCATTGTGCAGTCTAACTTCTTACATAAACCTGATTAAGATGTTTCAGGCATTTGGAAATTCACTCTGTGCCTTCACCACCTCCTGTTTCTTTGTTCTCTCTCACATCTGAGCACAGTGCAGCCCCCCCTCTCTCCTTTTCCCTGACCATTCACTGCACACAGTCCCAGCAATCCTGAGTTGTTCCTTGCCCATGACAGACTGATCTCTAAAGAACCAGTATTTGTAGAAAAAAATTAAGATTTCATGGGCTAGAACAAATTCTTCACTGGTGTATGTGTTTACGTTCAGATTTTCTTAATGACAGAAGATTCTCTGAACTTGAATGCATCAAACTTTATTGCCTAAACCTGCATGGAATATAACCATTCTAAACTACTTGTGGTTCCAGTATTTGCCTCCTTTGAGATTACAGCTCTGGCAGCATCTCTCAAAATCAGCAAATAGGTGTTACAATGACAGATTTTCCTCTGGATACTGTTTGTGGTTATTGATGAATTTGTAACTTGAGAAGTCCTGAGGGTTTTATCAGTTTTATCTGTTCTAACATACATAATTTTCTACTAATAACAAGTGTTTCCAATATGCCCCTTTATGCTATTTTACAATTTGTTGATTAATTTTCTGAATAAATCTTACAATTAGGACCAAGTGGACTACTAGCATCTTTCCAGCTTACTCCTGTCTGTTTCTCTTGTGTTCAGTAAACACAAGGAGGAGTGACCTGCAAGAAAAGGTACAATCAGTTTGGCCCTTTAGCGTGTTTCTCAACTTTCTAAAATCCTGCTACAGGAGAACTCATATGCCAGGTCAAGTTACAGAGAGGCTGGTTGTCAATAGCATGTGTATGCACACCATAGCTAGAGTGCAGCACTGCAGGCTTGTCATTGCTTCTATGGGAGCTGCTTTCAGCACAGAGCCCTCACATGCAGCAATGCAACATACTTAGTTGCTCTCTCTCTCCCTGTCTCTCTCCCTGTAACTCTTTGCTTCTCTCCCTCTTTGGGATGGCTTATGAAAGACAAAAATACCAGCACACAGGGTCATACATCAAGAGAAGGTGCACTGCCAGAATGTGATATACTTCTACACACATCACAGTGACAAAAGGGACATAAGTTGCACTCAAGCTAATGAATCAGTCAGACTTTCTCTGAACGTCTTACTGCTATTAACCATTGACCCTTCATTCTAATGTATATGAAGTCTTTATATTTGCTGTCAGAAAAAAATATCCTGTAGTGAAAAAAAAGGGCAAAAATACTCGTGAAATTAAGGCTAGTATCAGAATTTGTTTTTCATATTTAAAGACTGGATTGGGTGTCAAAATCGGTCCTTTGCAGTTGTTCATGTGCCAAATAAGTTGATAAATAACAGAATATGCCAATAAAGACTTCAAAAACCAGAATATGCATGAAAAAGAGGTATCACTGTATGAAAAATATACCCATCAAATCTGTTGTTATATGTGGATTTGACATCAGACTCACATAAAAGCATTTTTGATTGATAGTCCTACTTAGAAATATGGAAAAAAGAAATGAAATGTTCGGTACCCCTTTATTAATTGTCATACACTTGTCAGACTGTTTATGTCTTTTTCTTCATGTTTCTTTTATTTGTAGATTAAAAAACGATAAAACTGTAGAATGAAGTTATTAAAACCACAATAACTTCAAAGGAGTCATTTTTTTTCATTCTTATTCATAAAAATTAGCAACTCATCCCATGGTTAATCCATGTACTTTAAGTAGTGGGTACTAAGAAATTAAATACAAGACGTACAATGAGGAAAAAAACATACAGTTTTAAAAGAACTATTTCCAAGCCAAAAAAAAAAAAAAAAAAAAAAATTTTTTTTCCATATNAAAAAAAAGAACAATTTTATTTCCATAGTTAAGAAAATGCAAATGTAAGCATTTATTTTCGCATGTCAAGATGTCTAAGTGTCTGCAAAATGTCTTGATGAATCTTTATTTGGACATTTAGATATCTGTAAATCAGAATTCTCAGTTGCAGTCCCCAAATGAAGTAATTACATGGATAAATCTCATGTGCAAATGATTGCATGAAATTCTGTAGAAAGACACGTGAAAATCTGTCTTTGATAACTAAAATAAGATTAGTGCACTTTTTTAATCCCAGCAAGCCAAACATGACACAGCTGCATGCTCTTCAAGGAGATAGTCAATAAAGCCCCCTGGGAAACTGCCCTCAAGGACAAAGGAGTGAAGCAGAGCTGGCAGATCTTAAAGGAATCTTCCCTTAGTGCCCAAGAGCTCTCCATCCCCAGGTGAAGGAAGTCAGGAAAGGAAGGCAGGAGATAGGCACGGCTGCACCGTGTCCTGCTGTTCAAACTAGAGAGCAAGAAGAAAATGCACAAGCAGTGGAAGCAGGGACAGGTATCCTGGGAGGAGAATAGGGATGCTGCTAGGCTGTGCAGGGAAGGAGTCAGGAAGGTCAAGGTCCAGCTGGAACTGGACATGGCTAGGGGTGCAAAGAAAAATAAGAAAGGCTTCTATAGGTATATCAACCAGAAAAGGAAAGTTCAGGAAGGAGTCCCCTCCCTAGTGGGCAATACAGGCAGGCTGGTAACAACAGACAAGGAGAAGGCTGAGGCGTTCAACAATTTTTTGCCTCGGTCTTCAACAACAACTGCTCTTCATGCGTCTGTGCAAGTGGACGGGTTGGAAGGTGGGGATGGGGGAACTACGTCCCTCCCACAGTATAAGTGAGGATCAGGTTTGCGACCACCTGAGGAACCTGAACATCCATAAGTGGGTCCCAATGAGAGGCATCCCAGATTCCTGAGGGAATTGGCCAGTGCAGTCGCCAAGCCACTCTCTAAGTTGAGAAGTCATGGCAGTCAGGTGAAGTCCCTGGCAACTGGAAGAAGGGCAATGTTACACCCATTTTCAAGAAGGGTAGAAAGGATGACCTAGGGAACTACTGACCTGTCAGCTTCACCTCTGTGCCCGGGAAGATCATGGAACAGATCCCCCTGGAAGCTATGCTAAGACCCGTGGAAGACAGGGAGGTGATGTGAGACAACAAGCATGGCTTCACCAAGGGCAAGTCCTGCCTGACCAACCTAGTGGCCTTCTACTATGGCATAATTGCATCAGTAGACAATGGAAGAGCTGCTGATGTCATCTATCTGGACTTCAGGAAGGCCTTTGACACGGTCCCCCATAACATCCTTCTCTCTAAACTGGAAAGATATGGATCTGATGGGTGGACTCTTTGATGGATGAGGGACTGGTTGCCAGATTGCATCCAGAGAGTGGTTGTCAATGACTCAATGTCCTGATGAAGATCAGTGACGAGTGTTGTCCCTCAGGGGTCCATTCTGGGACTGATACTCTGCAATATCTTCATCAGTGACATCGACAGTGGGATTGAGTGTACCCTCACCAAGTTTGCCGATGACACCAAGCTGTGTGGTGCAGTTGATACGCTTGAAGGATGGGATGCCATCCAGAGAGACCTGGACAGGCTAGAGCAGTGGGCCCAGGCTAAGCTCATCAGCTTCAACAAAGCCTTGTGCAAGGTCTTGCACATGGGTCACGGCAACCCCCGCAGTCAGCACAAGCTGAGGGGTGCAAGGATTGAGCAGAGCCCTGACAAAAGGGTCTGGGGGGTACTGGTGGATGACAAGCTGGACATGAGCCAGCACGGTGCCCTCACAGCCCAGAAAGCCAGCCGCATCCTGGGCTGCTTCCAAAGAAGCGTGGCCAGCAGGGCAAGGGAGGTGATCCTGCCCCTCTGCTCTGTGCTGGTGAGACCCCACCTGGAGTGCTGCATCCAGATGGGGAGTCCTCAGCACAGGAGGGACATGGACCTGTTGGAGTGCGTTCAGAGGAGGGCCACAGGAATGATCCATGGGATGGAACACTTCCCCTGTGAGGACAGGCTGAGAGAGTTGGGGCTGTTCAATCTGGAGAAGAAGGCTCCAGAGAGACCTGCTAGAGGTCTTTCAATATCTAAACAGGGCCTACAAGAAAGAAGGGGATAAACCCTTTAGCAGGGTCTTTTGTGATTGGAATAGGGGAAATGGTTTCAAATTGAGGGAGGGGAGATTTAGACTGGATATAAGGAAAAAGTTCTTTACGATAAGGGTGGTGAAGCACTAGCATAGGTTACCTAGAGAGGTGGTGGATGCTCCGTCCCTTCAAGGTCAGGCTGGACAGGGCTCTGGGCAACCTGATCCAGGTGTAGGTGTCTCTGTTCACTGCAGGGCAGTTGGAATAGATGGCCTTTAAAGGTCTGTTCCAACTCAGATGATTCTATGATTCTGTGCGTACCAGTTACTTGGGAAGACAAACATAATCACTCCAAAAGTCCTCCCCTTCTTTCTTTTTTGCACCAGTTTTTATTGCTGAGCATGACTCCGCCTGGTATGGGACTTCCCTTTGTCCAGTTTGGGTCAGCTGCCCTGCCTGTGTCCTCTCTTAGCTCCTTGTGCATCCCCAACTCCTCACTGGCAGGGCAGTGTGAGAATCAGGGAAGGACTTGGCTGTGTGTAAGCGTTCTCAGCAAGAATTAAAACATCAGTATGCTATCATCACTATTTTTACAAAAAAATACAAACCACAGATCCTAGGAAGAAAATTAACTGTATTCCAGCCAAAACCCTGGCAATTCATAAGAAACATGTTTTGGATTAACTGTATTTACTTTTGTTCTATAAGGGCACCTGCTTAACTTCACATTTACTTAGGTCTACATATCAGTAATACTGTTAGTCTTGGAAACAAGTCTGTTTTTTCAACCTTTTAAGAAGATGACTAATTGAATTGCAACGTAAAAACTTTAGAATAAAGATGTTTGGAATTAAAGCTAAGTTTTCTCTCAGTTTTGGTGGTCTGACTATACAAGGTGTTTTTTGGTAAAGACATTCTTTCATCTGGATTACTCTGGACAAAGTGAGGAGGTTACTAACCTTGACTGTAGAAACCTTGAGATGTACAGTTTCAAAATGTCCTTTCTTTTTACGAGTGTAATTTTTAGCCAGAAGAGCTGAGTGATCTGTCTTTCACTCTAGAACTAAGAAACTAATTCAATTACGTAAGAATTTCTTGAAAGAAAGGGAATAAAACATCTGCAAGGAAAGAAGGGAGGATTCATATTGCTTGCTTCTGGATACTTCATTGTAGACATTTGAATTAGCCATGTCGTTTTTCTACATTTGTTTTTCTGGTCAATACAGATTGTGTTTTGGGGAGCCTAACTTAAAGCGGGAGACTAAACTTTTAGTTACTATTTGATTAATGTGGACTCTAGACCTGAAGAATGGATTCTTGGGACAAACTTGGAGAAAAAGGTTTACCTCCCAGCCAACTGAATTCAATGATTATGATATATATTCTGGTTTCATCTGAGATAGAGCTAATTTTCTTCCTATTATCTGTATGGTGCTGTGTTTTTGATTTAGGATGAGAATAATGCTGATAACATACCAATGTTTCAGTTGTTGCTGAGCAGTGTCTACATTAAGAAAAGGAATTTCTTCTTGTGCTGCCTGGCCAGCAAGAAGGGTGCAAGGGGGTGCACAAATGGTTGTTGAGAGGGGACAGAACCAGGACAGCAGACCCAAATTGGCCAAAGGCTTGTCCCATACGATATGGCATCATGCTCAGCAATAAAACTGGGGTGACTGGCTGGCGGGGGAAAGCTGCTGCTGCTCAGGGACTAGCTGGGCATTATTCAGTGGATGGGGAGTAATTGCACTGTGTCTGTCCTTTTGTATATTCTTTTATCATTATTAGTATTATTTTATTTTCCTTTTCTGTCTTTTGAAACTATGTTTATCTCAATTGATGACTTTTACATGTTATTCTGATTCTCTCCTCCATTCCACTGTGGGAGGAACAAACAGCTGTGTGGCGCTTAGCTGCCTGATGGGTTAAACGACAACAACGTAGTACATACCATACTTAGACATTCTGTGAATTATTTCTATGGTGTCTTTTAAGTAAGCTATACTGCATCCACTGCCATGATGGTAACTGAGAGAAAGTTAAAGACCCTCCTAGTATTCTAGTCAGGAGCTCCTCTCACATGAAATCAGCAGGTTACACTACTCAGATCTAAACTTAGAAAAATGTATACATAATTCTTTAACAGAAATACATCAACTCCCTTTAAGCAAAGAAATGAAAAAGAATTGTTCCTTGTTTTTGTCTGCTACAGATTAGAGAGATCCCTAGGTGATCTGAGAGCAGTCACCTCTTCTAATGTTCGGAATCCTTGAACTGAAGCTGTGAGAAGAATATAAAACAAAAACACATTCACACATTTTCTAAGTTTTCAAGCACAGCAGCAAAAATGCATTTCCAGCTAAAATGAAACAGGCAGTCAGGTGGAAAAAGCTTTTGGGTAGAAATTGACAAAAATGTCAGAAATCTGTTAGTGTATTTGCCTACTAACTCTTCCCTCATGAGCTCATAATGATAACTGATAGAAAGCAAAAACAACAGGAAGTGAAGTCCCAGGGATAGTGATTTTACTTTTTGTCTGACAGCATGTTGATCGCTTAGGGGAGCATAATTTATATTAAAATAATGAAGATCATTTTCTCCTAAAAAACAGAGGTGAAATTGGAGGAACTGGTAGAGCAGCAGAAGCAGTCACTTTACAAAGTGACATCTAGCATCTCAATGCTATGTGGCAGTGATACCATTTTGGACATATAGGCTTCAACTGCACTTCAGAGTGTCTGGGATTCATCAAGACTACCAAGTAAGATGAAGCATCATCAATGCTGAGAATTGTGATCTATGTTCTGTTCCTCAGACGTGTAGACAGCCAGATCCAGAATAGGTGCGTAGCTTTTGCCAAGATTTATAATAATCAATTTACGAACCTGCTAAATCCAAAGACAGAATGAGAGTATAGTACCTCATTACATGGCCTAACCTACCACATGTGCCATGAAAGGGCTATACGTTCAAAGCCCTAGTGTTTCAGAAAATAAATAAATAAATAAATCAAAATATTATGCTCCAAGAACACATGACATCACATAAAATCTAAGCTTAACAATCATGGTTTGGATCAGGATACAGAATAGAAATCACTTTTATGACACTAAAATACAACCTTTTATAGTCATGTACACAGGAATGTTCTCTATAATCATAACCTGCATACTTTGCCTCAGTGGATCAGTAAGTATTGCCCATCTTCCAGTGTAAGCCAGTAGATATTTGACAGATCAGCATCTTCACTCATTTTTCTCTAGCATATCTCAAAGTGATCATTGATGAATAGCTTCTTTCAGGAACACCAGAGATTTGAAGAGACACAAAATATATATGTTCCTCTTCAATATCTCTGAGACACCACTGGGAGAAATGGTAACATGTCATCAGATTAGCTGTTGAGTAGTCTTGTTGAAAAGCAAATCTCATTCACTGATCCATCTGTCATTAAAACAAGGAAGGTTCATTTGCTGACAGGAGTCCCCTTTAGGCCTTGAAGAACTGCTTGTGAAGGAGCCATCATCTCCCAAAGAATGTATCTGGCTCTACTCAGGAGCATGCAGAGATTCCTAGGATCTCTTTTGAACCCTTGTTCATCTCTTTTATGACTCAAACTAATGCTGGTTTCTGACTTTCTTAGGACCTAACAATGGTTTTCAAATACATCTTATTTTGATTACTGAATTATTGGATATGAGGATTATTAGGACTATGAAGTTCTACCTTGTACAGAATGAAGCTACATTCCTTCTCAAGAGATGACAAGCACAATTTTGAGAAAGTTAAATAATCCAACAACATCCAAGATAAGCTTAGGGAAGGAGGAACTTAGGAGCAACTTGAATGCTGTAGAAACCAGCAAGGAACCTGTAACAGGCATTTTTTCTGTGAGGAATGGAAAGTTCAGGTGGCATTTTGTAAATGAATTTAAAACACCAAAACACTCCGCTCATATCTTTGATAAAGATACAAAAAAAAAATAAAAATAAAAAAATGTATATATATTCCTACTACAAGAAATTCCAGACAGTGAATTCCAAGGGTATGGGAAATCCTCTTTGCAGTCCTGACTGAAATGTAGAAGTTTCTATTCCAATATAGGATTTAAAAGTAGCCTCCTTCTTTAGTATTTCTTCTGCCTTTTGCTAGCTAGATATGTAGCATGCTGAAAGTGTTGTATACAATTTCAAGATGTTTGTTTTTTCACCTAATTATACATAGCGATAGGACCCAAGTGAACAGCATGAAGCTGCGTCAGAGGGTCAGGCTGAGGGTTAGGAAAAGGTTCTGCACCAGAGGGTGGTGGGCATGGAACAGGCTCCCCAGGGCAGTGGGCATGACCCCAAGATGCTGGAGTTCAAGCAGCGTTTGGACAATGCTCTCAGACACAGGGTTTGGATTTGCGGTGGTCCTGTGTGGAGCCAGGAGCTGGAATTGATGATGCTTGTGGGTGCCTTCCAGCTCAGGATATGCTATGATTCTTTGATGGTTCAGGGCCTAATCAAGGCTCTGGGAGCCTTGTTATATGCTGCAGTCCTTAGGTACTTTATTGGGTGCACCTTAAGGTTTAAGTCATTGAGCAGCATAACATTCTGAGATCTATTCTTGATAAAGGTTATAATCAACTGCCTGGGTTGCGATAAGAAGTCATTTTAGTTTATAGTTTTTTTTTGTTGTTAAATTGCCTGAATTCTCTTGCCTTTAACAAGCAACTGCCCTTCTTAAAATATTTTTCCAGTGTTGTAGATATTGCATCTTCTCCCTGCTGTGCTGTATTGAATTGCCTTTTTTTTTTTTTTTTTTTTTTTTGTTACAAATGGTATACATTAATTCAAAAACTCTTTGGTATTAGTGACTGGAATGAAGTAGCACACCAGCTGAGATACATCATTGTATATATACATGAATATATTTATATATTTGAGGTCTAGAATCTAAATCAATGAAGAAGCATTGGAACTAAAGATGATGACTATGTAATGTAATACTGTGCCATGGGAAAAACAATACTCCTAAGAACATTTACTCTAATGCTAATTTATAATCAGAAGATGATTGTTTATTACTAATACTACCTGATTATTCACTGTGAGGAAAGTACCTAAACAGATGGTGCTTACTGTTATAAACAACTAAAATTTGTCTCAAAGCAAAAAGTCCAGTCTGTAATTTGCCTAATTCACGTCTTTGAATAACTCTGATACCAATATTTTGGAAAGCAGTTAAGCTGAAGAACATGAATTCTTTCTCCTTTCTTGTTCAAATCAAAAACAAAATGCTGGCTGGCTATACAGAGCTGACTTATTTACTATATGGATTAGTGCCATGGAAATGTCATAGTAGGTCAGCACCCCTGGCCCTTTTTTCAGGTATTTGTGTATAGGTTGAGCAGCTTCCTTCATGAAGAGCTTTTCCAGGGATTAGGAATAGTCTGCTCCAATGGGCAGAAAACACAGCAGGCCTAACAAAAGGCTGGTTTGGCTCACCAGGAACTTCCTGACAGAGCTCAAACACAAAAAAGAAGTATAAAGATGGTGAAAGGCAGAAGAAGCTATCCAAAAATAATACAGAAATATTGCCTGGGCATGTGGCTATGGGATTCTGGAAACCACAGCTCAGATAGGCATGACACTGGTGAATGAAGTGCATGGCAACAAAAAGGTTTCCTACAGGTATGTTGACAGCAAATGTTTGGGTGTAGTGAAGAATAAGGACAACGAGAAGTTTAAGGTTTTCAGTGTCTTTTTTCCCTTGTTCTAGCATCCTTGTAGACAAGTTGGACAGATAAGGACTGTATGGACGGGTTACAGGTTAGCTGGAAAACTGATTTGTGGAGCTGTGTTTGAAGTCTTACTGGTAGCCAGTTGAGTAACATTTTTGTAACTAAATAAAGTGGCTGCTAGTGTTTATTTTCTGTTGTTCTAGATAATGGGATGCCGTGCAGTCTTTCCAAGCTCACAGACAATATTTAACAAGGGTGTGAGTTAAATTTAACAAGGGTGTGAGTCAGCAGTTGGTACACTGAACAGCAGGGCTAGCATTCAGAGATGTCTGGATAGGACACAGAGATTTGTGGATGGAGACTGTTGTGAAGTTCATAAAGAAAATAAGAGTCCTCATTTGGAACAGAATAACTCCATGCACAAGTATAGGCTGTGGGGTCACTTGAAAGAAGGCATCTTTGCAGAAAATGGGCTGGGTGTCTTGGTGTTTTGCAAGGCGCACATGAGCCAGCAGTGTGCGCTTGATATCTGTATTAGTAAGAAAATGGCTAAAAGGTCAAGGAAAATTACTAATCTGCTCTGTAACTGGACACTTGAAAGTCTTCTGGACAAGCTGACCTACAGAAATCTGCTCTGAGTTTGAAGTTGACCTTGCTTTGAACAGAAAGTAGGAGCAGGTGACCTCTAGAAGTCCCTCCAACCCAAATTACTAAATGATTTTAAGACATCATCCCTTATTCTCACTCCTGCTGAATAATTCTCCTGAAGTTCCTTTGTTCTTTTTCAGGAATCTGGCAAATATAAGAGAAATAACTGAAATTGATTTTTGGCTTTAAGGGTTTCAAACTCAGGATTTTCACTGTCCAGGCAAGAATACTGGTTTCTGCCTGATCTGAAACAACTTTTCATCAATCGGTTTTGAAGTGTGTAGTTTTCAGGCAATTAATAAAGATTTATTGGCCTATAGATAAGATCAGAACCATTTATATGGAGACAAGAGACCCATATCTTTGTCAAGAGCTGCTTTTGCATTTAAGATAGTAGTCATTAAATAAAAAGCATTGTTAAAGAAAATCTTTCCTGAAGCAAGGGCTGGAAAAACTCAGTGTGTAAACTAACAGCCTCAGTCTGTGCACAAATGTGTGTTGTCTTAAGACATATGTGTTTCTTAACTGTCTTCTCTAGCAAGTTCCAGATTTCTGCCTGCTCTTCATTTTGATTTGTCCCCATTCTGTTTCCAAGAGCCAGCTCTCCACAGACTTCACATGGGTGTAATAGCTTTGCCGCAAGCTCTGCTGCAGAAGCCAGATACCTCATGAATTCAAAATAATTCAAGGATCTACAGAATCCTCATTTTAGAGTTCATTTGTGGATTTGTTGAGCTTAAATTCAATCTTCAATGAATGAATTCATTCATTAATTATATAATTTCTTAGATTTGAAGTTACATGGAGATTTTTTTCCCCAGAACGCTTCACAATACTGACCCAGTAACTACTTTACAAAAACTGATTTGCAAAAATCAATGAAAATAACTGTATGTTCTACGCAGTTTTGTCTGTTCTTCATAATAATCATAACTGAGAATGCAGATGAGTAATGATGTAAACTGATATTGTTAATCACGAAAACAGAGAAATCTGCTCCTCATAGAGTTAGGAGATTCTATATCAACCTATATTTTAGCCAGCTATCTGTATTAGGAAAGTTAACCTGTTCAAGGAAAAACACTTTTTTATGCACTACGGTTCTAAAATTTATATCAATATGCTTTATCCTTGAAAATTTCATAGAGGTGTTCTTGCTGTGAGAACACTACAGAAATTTAACTTTGATATTGGAGCAAAGCATTGGGTGTATATGATGTGAATTAGTACATTAGTACAGTTGCTCCACTATAATGTAAGAAAAAGATGCAACCATATAGCAAAACTATTTTGTTAAAATAACTGATTGCATAATGGTACACTACATGATAATAGACTTTTTTGCCTTTATGCTTGAATAAATACAAATTAGATGATAACACTTTATTTTAATGATACACTGATTAATACTGAATTACAATAAAACCTCTATGAAAGTGCATATGACATTTCCATTAATAGCAATTGAATTTGTTATTATTACTGTTATTATAATGAACACCAAATCAAATTACTAGTGATAGAATACTTAAATTACTTTACTTGCTGCTTCAGGAAAGATATAATTTTAGCTCTTGAAACTTGCCCTGTTCCCAGCCCCAGAACCATTTTTGTATGAATTATTATGCCTAAATAAAAAGTAATATTAAAATCAGAATGTTGTATGATCACGATATCTTGTAGTCCTCGCTTTTCATAGAATCATAGAATGACTGGGCTTGAAAGAGACCTTAAACCCCATCAATTTCCAGCCCCCTACTGTGGGCAGGGTTGCCACCCACTGGATTAGGCTGCCCAGGGCCCCATCCAGCCTGGCCTTGAACTCCTCCAGGGATGGGGCACCCACAGCTTCTCTGGGCAGCCTGTACCCATGCCTTACCACCCTTTGAGAAAATAATTTCCTCCTAACATATAACCTAAATCTCTCCTCTTTTAGTTTAAAGCCATTCCCCCTTGTCCTGTCACTGTCAGACCATGTAAAAAGTCATTCTTCCTCCTGTTCATAAGCCCCCTTCACCTACTGGAAGGCCTCTATCAGGTCCCCCCAGAGCCTTCTCTTCTCCAGGCTGAACAAGACCAGCTCCCTCAGCCTTTCTTCACAGGAGAGGTGCTCCAGCCCTCTAAGCATCTTCATGGCCTCCTCTTGACCCGCTGCAATAGCTCCACATCTTTCTTGTTCTGGTGACCACAGGCCTGGATGCAGCACTGCAGGTGGGGCCCCACAAGGGCAGAGCAGACAGGGACAATCCCCTCCCTCGCCCTGCTGGCCAACCCTCTTTTGATGCAGCCCAGGATACAGTTGTCCTTCTGGGCTGGAGGTGCACACTGCTGGGGCATGTCAAGCTTCTCATCCTCTAGAACTCCTAAATCCTTCTCTGCAGGGCTGCTCTCATGTCTGGGATTGCCCCAATGCAGGTACAGAACCTTGCACTTGGCCTTGTTGAATCTCATTAGATTCATGTGGGCCCACTTCTCAGGCTTGTCTAGGTCAAAGTCCTGTGCTGCCCGGGAAACAAACCTGGGCTGGAAGAGTGTGAATCTTGAACAATACCACTAAACTGGAGGACAAATTAATTTTTATTTAATTTTTAAGAGGTCATATAATTTTATCAACACAAGTTCATCTTAGTAATTAGTGAATGCACATAATTATAACAAATTCTCTAAAATATTTTAGCAACATGCAACTTCAGTGGTGAAGTATTTGACCAGAAACAACATCTGTTTCAAAGACTTTTCTACATGGTGCACTTAGTTATTAGAAATATCTCATATGAAAAATCTCTTTGAGTTAGTGACGTAATGTACATCTTTAGTAATGATCTTTTAGGTGTTCCTTGGATATGCTCTGGATGTTCTTGTAATGATTCAGATCAGAAGTTCACTCATTACTTTTTTTGTTTCCTTTTCGTTGTTGGTGGTAGGACACTGTTTCCATATTCCAATGCAAATTTAATTCAAGCAGGTTTAGATATTCAGTATATGATTTCATCCCATACCATAACTCCATATGAAAATTACATAGAAATAAGTTCACTTTCAAATATGCTTTTTAGAGAGGAAATTTAAATATACAATGGTGTTGCGACATGTTAACATACCTACGCCACAACGATTGTGTAAAATTACTATGTCCAGAAACATTTGCTTTTCTGTGGTCATTACAAAGAAATAAGAGGCAGCTTTGTACTGAAGCTCAGGTTCTGAAAACTGACTTGACAGACTCACTGACTCACTGTATGTATAAACTGATATTCTGCAAATAGAGACTTAATCTTCTGATCTTTTAAAATTAAGCTTTATACATATCTCTTCAAGAATTAGACCAATGACATATTTAAGATCCACAATATGAAAGTTTTTACATGCTTGGAGGCTCTTTATGGGAACTTTTTAGAGCATTTTATTCATATGGCATTTATCCACTTCTTTGGATGTGCAACGCAGACTAAACTAACTGATGAATGACTGTCCTTCATTTCAGATGCAAAAGAATTTCAAAACCCCATTTCAAGGCTTAGACAGTAGGGAACACACAGCAGTTTGCCCTTTCCCCAAAATGGAATATTTCTTTTCTAAGTCACTCAGTAGGTACAAGTTTTGATTTTACAATACTCTAAAAAAAATCCCTGCAGCCAAAGTACATCAGACATTACTTGCACTAACTGCAATCATTTTAGATTCTGTGAAGCTGTGGGGAAATGTGTTCATCTCACCATTGTACAATCTACAGAGATTTCATTTTGAAGGAATCCCGTTGAGGTAGTATGTTGTTTTCTTTCTTTAATAGCTGCAATAGGCAGAAAAAAAGTGATGTCTTTTCAGCACTAACCATCAGGAGGACATAAGTCTTATCTGAAGGGTCAGAGTTCTACAAGGAAGTTAGAGAACTGATCATACCTTTAGTTAAACTTCCTACCATTCAAGCATACACGAAACTGAATTTTTGGCTTTAGCTTACTGATACAACATGTTTTCCACTTTGCTAAACATGTAAATAATTTTTGCTTGCCATTGGGAAGCTGAATTGAAAACTATTATACAGAAACAAAAATACAGATTTATCAGACAAAAATGAGACTTTTTTAGAATAAACAACTGAAATATACCCATACATTCCTAACTGAAACAATAAGAGCACATCGTATTCATTTGCAGTAGAAACAACAACATACTGTTTATCCGTCGTCCTCCAAAGAGAGGACTGTTGCATATTTATAGCATACTTTCAGATTACAATTAGCATTTGATCAGTGACTGAACGTGAGCTTGCAAGATTATGAAGTGATCCAAATGGAGGCGAAACGCATATAGGAAAATCATTTATTATAAACATATTATTTTAAAGAAGAATTTTAGGATTTTTATATCTGCCTTAAAACTGATCTGTCTCTCTCTTTGCATTATCCTTTTCACGGTTTTTGTATCTGTAAAAGAATAACGATAGTTTTGAACAGCTTGATGCCAACTTTTGCAGTTCAACAGCAAAAGGTGTTTAGTAAGTCTTGGAAATTGCTGATAGTTGTGAAGAGCTACTAAGATCAGTTCCAGCCATGGATGATTTCGCTGTACACCTCTTTTT
>VXAV01009988.1:40503-51924 GCA_013399715.1 Alectura lathami | reverse complement strand
CCCCCCCCCCTCTTTTTTTTTGTTTTACCTTTTTTCCCTACTTTCTTTCCTGTACCAATTTATTTCATTCTCATGACTTTCTCTGCCTGTCATTGTCCAGTTTTGATTTTCCCTCTGTCATTCTTCCTTCATTCTTCTTTCCTTCTGAAAGGCTTGTTTCAGCTGTTTACTTGGTGTGGTGGATTGACGTTGTCCTGCTGCCAGACGTTCACTCAGCTGGTCTCTCACTCCCCCCTCCTCAACAGGACATCAGGGAGCAAAGAAGATGAAAAAGCTTCTGGGTTCATAGAAAGACAGGGAGAACACTTACCAATTACTGCCATGGGCAAAAACAGACTTGACTTTGGGAAAAAAAAAAAAAAAAAGGAAAAAAAATATTGCCAAATAAAATAGAAAAGAACGGTAAGAAGTAAAAAATAAAACAATACCTTCCCCCTTCCTCTCCTGTTGCAGGCTCGGCTTCACTCCTTCATTCCCAACTCCTCCCCACCCGCAGTGGCACAGGCTTTATGGGCAGTGGGGGCTGCAGTCAGTCCCTCTCTGCCACTTCCCCCTCCTCTGCGCTTTTGTGTCGTTTCTACGGCCTGCAGCTTCCTTCTGGATAAAGCTGCTCCCGCATGCAGTCCTCCATGGGCAACACTTGCTTCAGGAAACATTTGGCCGTTCTGGCGTGGTCCTCTCCAGGGCCTGCAGAGGATCAACCTGCTCCACCGTGGTCTCTCCACGGGCTGCAGGACAATCGCTACTTGGGCTCCTGCAGCCCCTCCTGCTCTCCCCTGGGTCTGCAGGGCCATTTCTTACCTCGCTCCCCTCACCCCCTCTGCCAGGTGCTGTTCGCCCTCCCTTCCCCAGGCTGTCCCCAAGGCTGTGCCCCAGGGTGGCTGCTGGGCTCAGGTTGCCCTGCGGTGGGGCCCACGGAGCCAGCTGGAGCTGGCTGTGCCTGGCATGGGGCAGCCCCGCAGCCCCCGGCTGCCAGGACACTTGCACCTGGTACATCCAGTAACATTTTCTTGTGACCTCCTCATAATTCTCTAATCTCGTATCTTTTCCACTTTATCTCCAATATTTTTCTCGTGTCCTTCATGAGCATTATCTTGATGACAAACACTGACAAAATGCTGTGAAGTTCTGAACTGCTTATTTGCCGCAGAAATCCATTTCAAGTTTTTTCTTCTTCAAACTCCTTCTAGCCCCACAATTTTCAAATAAAAAAGCTTGTAGATGGTTTGAATTTCAGAACAAAATTAAGTCCCTAATCTGTCTAATATTTGGTAACTGGAGACATTATGCATATCTTTTAGTTAAGTGATTGGCTGCATACATTACATGACCACATTCAGATGTGAATCCTTATCACAGTTACAGTATGCCTGCATTGTATCCTTACTTTAATGCTCTGCCTTCTGCACAACACAAATATTAATTGCTACTGTTGGAGCTGTGCTTACTGCTTATTATAACATCAAGGCCCTCATAAGTTTTTTTGAAGGCTTAATACCACCATAATGGGTTTGATCAGAAGCAATGTTGCTATCTGAAAGCAATATGGAAGTCTGAAATGAATTCCATACCCACAATTACACCCCTATCCGTAGAGGTCCAAATGGGATGCGTTCTTCCTCTAGATTTCATGGGACTTTCAGCAGTGACTGAGTTATTATTATGATTAGGGTCTGACTCTGAAAACACAGAGAAGCATTTAATAAACAAACCAAACCAAAATGTATGATTGCAGAAATCAAGAGCTATCAAAGTAGCAAGGCCCCCAAAATTTCTCTTTGTGCCCACTTTTCCACCTTTGTGTGTTCCTCCAGCACCACGCTACTTTCCTTTATTATGCATCTGTGGATACTGAATAAAGCAGATTTCATCAATGTGCCATTTAATGAAATTATCAAAGGAAAACAAATACTCTAACACCACTGTTCATTTTGAGATTGTCAATATTAAGAAAGATCCATCTAAGATTATGTACAAAATAATTAAACCTGTGACAATATATACAAATTATACACACCAGCTAAAGTTAGGATATGTCATTAGACCTCTCGTATCAGGAAATACTATTAAATTCATGAATTACTTATTAAGGATTCTTTACAGTAGACATATCAAAGAATCTGTACTTATATAGCTCAGCCTGTTTTTTGTTTTAACTTGCTGACATATGACAATATTTTCATAGCCACTGGTAGTTGGGTGTAGGTTGCTGTTCCCAGTGTGAATGTTTCCATTATAAATCCTATTTTACAAGTGCATTAACTATGGCAGGCCACTTTAATAAGCACCAGACTGAATCTGTGGATCCTACTCATTTCAGTTACACAGCAAGTAACTGGTGTTTCCATTTGCTTTGAATAATAAAGCTACATAATCCAGCTATCCATTGGAGTACACAAGCATGATAGTTTCCCATCCAGATAATTATGTGTAACTCAGATCACATTCCATTAACAGGTTGGCTAGCTGGTCATTGAGAATGGGGTGTATTCAGCCAGAAAGGGTAGGAGCAGTCCAAATGAACAACTTTAATATATGCAAAGACAAAGGAAAGACAAAGCACTGAGACTGGCATTTTAAAGGGAGTAACTTATAGAGATAAAACCTCTACTTTTCTGCTTCAGTATTTATTTCATTTCCATAATATTTTCGGGGTGGATGCAACTGCAGTTCAAATATATTACTTCAGAAAATCTTTGAAGCTGTCAGGAGGTGACAGACATCTTCTAGTGGTGACACAGACTAAGCCAGGAAATGGATGGGGATCCTCAAACCAGTACATCTTTCTCAGTCATGATTCTGAGATACTTCTTCAACCCATTGTCATAAAAGCTGAGCAAATGGTGTATTTTTGTTACTGTATTAATATATCACTTCTGCATTACAAAGGTCACTGATGCACATAGACGTCATGACAACTATTGCAGAGTCTTTTTGTCTCCAGTTTATTCCAACTAAGGGAGGAAAAGAGAAATTGAGAAACAGTGCTACAGGCAATTCTTGGAATAAGAACATATGGGAGGAAGCTTGGATGAAATTTTGGTATGTGATTGTTCTGAACTACTAGTGAAACCATATCCTGCAGTGGAGGAAGTCTACAGATACTAACTTGGGGTGTCTTTTGCTTTCTGAGGTTAGATATCTCTACTTCTATGCAGCAATATAAATGTATGATTGCATGATCTGTAATTTGAAAAAAAAGGATGTTTCATTTGAAAGATGAAATTTTTTCCCCCCCAAATACTCATGGAATCCAATATACAGTCTCTGCTTACAACTTTACTTACTTAGGCATTATTTTGCCATCATTGGAAGACATATTTCATGTCTCTATTATAGGGTTACTCGGCTTTGAAACAGATAGCAGCCACACAGCACCTCTTCTCTGAAAAGCCTTTGATGAGATGTAGTATTTATGGGTAGATAAAATGTCAGTAGGTAGATACAATATCTGTTGGAAGATAGATTGTGGCCATAACCTGTTCCAAATGAACACAAACATTATCATAAACAGCACTTGTTAATATAACTATCATGTCTCCTGTGTGAAAGTATGATATAAATCTAGAAATCAACAATGTTTAGAAATAAATATATGCGTATTTAAACTCTCAGAGATGCAAAGGGCTTGAGAACATTTGAGCAACTTGAAACAGTTATGAGACATTGCACAGTGGAAAACTAAGCCATTATATAGGAGGACAAAGGGTTACCAAAAGGAGGAGAACAAAATGAGCAATGAAAATATAGTAGTTGACAGATGAGGCATACAAAACCACAGCAATAATCGCTATATCAAAAAAAAAAAAAATAAATTGATGTCTAATACCACAGAGATGATAATGATAACAGATGTAAAAATGCAATACTCCATCAAAACCAAAATATCTTTACATATGTCATTTCAGGTAATTTTTCCTTCTGTGTAAAATTTTCTTTGACGTATCATTGCAATATTACTGGTAAATGGCTTCCCCACAAATTGTTCTTGCTTCCTCTTTTTCAGATGACCTGACCTTCTCTCCCTTCAGCAGGTGTATTTCCTTGGCATGTACTGCAAAGAAAAAAAAAGATCTGAATGAAATGGAGCATTGTACATGTTCGGTTGCAACTGCTGTTATGCTGTATTTCAGGGGACTTCGAAATTAAGAGAGCGATTGTATGGACAGTATTATACATTTGTGCAAAGTGCAAAAGCTTATGGATCACCTTATTCTTATGAAATGGCTGTATCTTAGAATTGAAAAAAAACACCTATCTAGACTAAAGGAAGATAAATATTTTGAGAAGCCTGATTTGAGTAAAAACATTTATTATCTACAGTTGGAGAGAAATTCCAGACTCTACTGAAAATTGAAACATTTATAAAAAACAGCTAGCAAAGAAGTTCAACATAAGGCAAAAGACAGGAAAGAAATGCAGCTGTAGAGGCTGATGGGCAGCTTATGAGCCCAAATCAGCTGGAGCTGTGTTGAGGATGTTATCCTTTTTCGTTTCTACTCAATATGGAACATTCTGTTGTACTATATAATGTACTGCTCATGAGTTTGTGAGTTGAACACTTAGAAAGTCTGATTTAATTTTCCTTGGCTTTTGTTTCCTTTGTTTTCTGCTTGACCTTGTAATGGGGGCACATTGTGCCCCAAATGGGGCACAAGCCCTGCTGCTGCAAATCAATGTAGATATATGGATTGTCTATCCCCCAAAAACTAATTCCTTAGATAGATATCTAAGTTGTCTTCTTGTACAGCTTGTAAACTTACAAAACCTTGTGTAAGCAAAATGATAATCGTTGTAGTTTCCGTAATTCTTTCTAAGGTTATTCCCTGTTGAGTTTCAACAATAAAATCCTTGATACACTAAAATATCTGGTAAATTCTATTTATTTCAAAATGACGATACTTCTTTCAAAATTCTGGTTAATGAAACTTTTCATTACAGTTCACCCAACAGTATCAGTTTTGCTATGAGTTCTATTGAAGTTGAACTTCATTTGCAAAATACTTCTATCTTTTCTGCAATACACAAAAAACTATTAGAAAAGGAGATATAGATTATCATATACAATTTCACCATCCATGAGCAAATAATCATAAATAGAAGCATGAATGGAGGTTTAACAAAAAGGATAAAGTAATGAATTTCAAAATGCAGCTAGTAATGAGAAAAATATAAGATAGGAAGCAAAGAAATGAACAAATACTTGGATAGGATATAAAAGATTATTTCGGAAATACTCTAGTGCAAATATTGTTCTGGATATGTTCATCCTAATGAAAGAAAAGCATGATATTGTTTTTACAATATTGTTATATTCATTTTACTTGTGCTGCTTTCTTCTTTTTATGCAGGGAATCAAGGCTCCTTACGAAAAGGTTATGTGCACTGCCAGGCCTCCAAGTCCTGGCACAAGCTAAAAGAAGCCCTTTGCCCTCACTCAGTGCTCCTAAGTATCTTCCCTTTCTTTTTCAAGGCGTGTTTCATCTTGTTTAATTTTAGCTGCCTAAATTAAGTTGTTCAACCTTCTCTCTTCTGTAGTCAGCAGGCTCTCCATTTATGATTATTCGAGTTATTTTAATGCAGGTACAGCTCCTTCTCCCTTGAAAATTAAGGGAACTTAGATAATTATATAGAGTTATTTATTTAATGATATTGAGCTATGCCTATTTTACATTTTACCTGCCTAGATCAGTATAAAGCCCCCATGCCACTGTTGCGAACAATGAACTACATTGTTTGGTCATATTGCCTCAAAATGGTCTATGATTTCTAGCTTTCTGGCTATCCCGTCAGTGAAAAGACAGGTAAAAATCGTTTAACAAAGGAATTCCATAAGTACAGAATACTCCATTTAATCATAAAAATATCAGAGACAAGAATCAGATCACACATGAATGTGATTATGATTCTGGTTTGATCTTTAACCTTCTATGGATCTCTGATTTGTTGCTTAAAAGCACTCAATGCTCTTTCTATATGATTTTTTTTTTTCATTTTTTCATTTTTTCATTTTTTTTCATTTTCTGTCTGTTAATATAAACTACTAGTCCCTATCCAAAATGGGTGGATACCTGAGAAGTGGAGACCAATATTTAATGGGGAAGGAAGAGACATTCAATACTAATGACGTTTGGTCACTCTGTATCTATTCCATATTACTATGAAAGGATGACATGATTTTCTTCCAGTAACAACTTAGGAAACAGGGGTGTTACAGGATGATAGCATAATAAAACCTATACCTCTTTACAAGCTTTTCAGGAAATATCAGGTTTTCTTCCAGCCTCTTATATGTGCCAAAAATATACATTGGTTTAAAGGTTTAAAAGGTTTAAAAGTGAAATTCCGTGTTGAAGAAATAGAAATACACTGACCTACAATGACAAAAATTCTATATACAATAGCTATAAAAACTACTTACTTGAATAGCTCTACGTCCAGGTGGAGGCCGGTCAAGAACGGTGTCCCCCAGGGGTCTGTCTTGGGATAGGTGCTCTTCAACATCTTTATTGACGACTTAGACTGTGGGATCGAGTGCACCCCCAGCAAGTTTGCTGATGACACCAAGCTGAGTGGTGCAGTTGACACCCCTGAAGGAAGGGATGCCATCCAGAGGGACCTGGACAGGCTGGAGAAGTGGGCCCACGAGAACCTGATGAGGCTCAACAAGGCCAAGTGCAAGGTGTTGCACTTGGGTCGGGGCAATCCCAGGTGTGTGTACAGACTGGGAGAAGAACTCCTTGAGAGCAGCCCTGTGGAGAAGGACTTAGGCGTTGTGATCGACGAAAAGCTGGCCATGAGCCGGCAGTGCGCTCGCAGCCAGGAAGGCCAATGGCATCCTGGGCTGCATCAAGAGAGGGGTGGCCAGCAGGGAGAGGGAGGGGATCGTCCCCCTCTACTCTGCCCTTGGAAGGCCTCACCTGGAGTGCTGTGTCCAGGCCTGGGGCCCCCAGTACAGAGGGGATGTGGAGCTGTTGGAGCGGGTCCAGAGGAGGGCCACCAAAATGATCAGAGGGCTGGAGCACCTCTCCTGTGAGGAAAGGTTGAGGGAGTTGGGATTGTTTAGCTTGGAAAAGAGAAGGCTCCAGGGAGACCTCATTGTGGTCTTCCAATACTTGAAAGGAGCTTACAGGCAGGAGGGGGACTGACTTTTTACATGGGTGGATAATGGTAGGACACAGCGGAATGGACAAAAACTGAAAGAGGGGAGGTTTAAGTTGGACATCAGGAAGAAATTCTTCCCTGAGAGAGTGGTGAGGCGCTGGCACAGGCTGCCCAGAGAAGCTGTGGCTGCCCCATCCGTGGCTGTGTTCAAGGCCAGGCTGGATGGGTTCCTGGGCAGTTTGATCTAGTGAGCTGGTGGCTGGCAGCCCTGTCCACAGCAGGGGGGTTGGAACTAGATGATCTCTGAGGTCCCTTCCAACCCAAGCCATTCTATGATTCTATTATTCTATGATTCTATGATTCTATGATTCTATGACTTCACATTTAGCAGATCTAATGCAGTTTCTGTTCATGTTTGAGTAAGCAAACATACTTTCTTTCTGTTTGTAATACACATGGGATTACCTCAGAGACTTCAGGTTACTTTAGTCTTTGTAGAACAGTTTTGTTATGGTATTGAAGGTGGTAACATTTCTGTTTAGCACCTTATATTCTGTGGCAAAGATGTAAGGAAACTATAGGATGTCAGATAAAGGCAAGCTTTCTGGAAGTTTGAGGTTCTATGAAGTCATCGGTTTCCCAAAGGATGAAGTTCTGCTTCACAGAGTTCAAGAGATGAGCATTATTTTGATTCAGCCTGTAAAATTTCTAAAGACTGTGTGTCTGACCTGTCCTGATTGAACCTTTTTGCTGTCTGTAAGTCAACTACTAAATGTACCTCTCATCTGAGAATCTGAGGTAACCTGGGAGAATTTGTTACTGACTAGATATTTGGAAACTCTAAACCTTCTAATTTCAGTGATAAATTAGGTTGCAGAGGGACTAATACCTTAATTTATCAAAAATCTTACTCACATAGTGATCCCCAAACAGTTACAATTGCATGTTTTACAGTAAAATTGCATGTTTTATAGCAGTGGTGGGGCAAAGGTCAAATGCAATAGAAAATGCTGCTCTTTTAAAGCTTTGAGAAGCTCTGTCTAGTTTTTGTTTATACCCTCAAATCCCCTAGAGGTCATTTTGTTTTAAAGTTTAAAATGCTAAGTATAGTCATGCCTGTCTGTCTGTGCAGTTGCATGAGTATACTACAGATTTCTTGCTAGAGATAGAAAGACATGAACACAAAAGCAAAATGATATCACAGTATTTTTTGACTATTGAACAAGAACAGTAAACAACGAGTATAATCTGTTATGGTAAACTCTGAAATGGCTGTATTTAATTTTATGCGTGTGGTAATGACCTCTTTGAGTCAGGTAAAGTGATTTAGCTATCCTATTAAACCATTCTTTTCAAGGAAGATTACAACTGAGAGAATCCAAAGCAACTGAAAGAAGGACAATGTTTCAAAATACAGCCATTCATACCAGCAAAGACAATAATGCCTCCATCAGCAGTAGAGGTAGTCCTTAGTTGTCTGGTTTCATTCAGGTTAGAATGGGATGAAAAGAGATCTAAAAGTTCTCCCATCTCTGACTAGAGAAGTTTGAAGGAGCAGTTTGAAGAGCCTGTCCAGTTTGTGTTATTGTAAGACTGTCAAACAGGCAAGTGTACACAGAGGGAGGAAGATGAAAGGACAGCAAGAGGTTCTGCAGTTCTTTTTTTTAGCTATTTTTTTTCTTTTCTCTGTTAGATATATGAAACTAGCACGTAAAATTTCTAGAGGCGTAGCCAATATCCTACATGTACACTTTTCATTGTATAACTCATCTTCCTAAATCCTCTTTTGCTTTGAACAATGAATAAATAATGATTTGCTATTTATTGTTACAATGTCAGGGGAAAAAAAGCCAATTTTTACTTTACTACACCTGAAGAAATATGAAATGTAAGGTAACTTCCATTCAAATCACCTATGGAAGATTGATTTATTAGGGCCAGTTACTAACCAGCCTTAAACCCAGTGTCCTTGTCACAAACTTTGGCTTCAATTTACACTTGAATTGCTAAAAAAAAAAAAACCACAGCAATCTCAGAAACGGTTTTACCATGCTTCTGATCTATATACTGGCTCTAAATGACTTGCCTTTCAGGCACTTCAGTGACCCTTGGATCATTCACCTCTGGGGCTGCCGCCACCCGCATCTCTCTTACATTACCTTCTCTCTGCTCATCTGAGCCCCACCTATTCACTCTTTGTAATCTAGTACATTTTAAGGAATAGCCTGAATAAACATTTATGTATATATACACATGTGTATCTATATATGCAAATATTTGTATCTTTTTAAAGTGGAAAGAACTTCACAATATAACTGTTGAATTTCTGAATCGCAATTATATTTGTGATGCTACAGATGCTCTTACTGTTGGTATTCTCAAGCAGTTTCTACTTTTATTTTCCATGATTCATATAAAGATTTATTTTCCATGATTCATACAAAGAAGATGCACTCCTCTCTCTGCATATAACCATTGTATCTATTCCCACCTCTAATATAGGTATAGCCTTTGCAAAGAGTGTTTATTCTAGAGGCATGGAGGGCTGTAGGACAGCTTTCACCACTTCCCTGGTAACAAGGGGAGGGAAGCAGGATTAAAATAGCCCACATACATACACAGTACTGAGGAGGAAGGGACCTCGCCTCAAACATCACACTCTTGGCAAAGGCCTCTGCGATTGCTGATTGTCATGCCATCCCTCAAATTTTCCCAAAGAAAACGGAATTTTCAAACTCAGTACCCACAGGGTCAATGAAAGCATAACCATAACACAAGAGAAAGGAGGTAGATGTTAAAATGTTTAAATACATAACAATTTTAAAGGTACTGGTAATGGGTTTTTCTGTATTAACTTGAATTTTAAGTGTTAGTATTATCGTAAGCTGTCTAATAGTTTCACCATTAGACTGTAACAACATTAATTGGGCTAAAACAAACTGACAGCATCACATACATGTTTGCTTTTTTTTTAATATTTTGGCAATCACCTTGAGTATTTGGATGATAATGTGATCATCTATCTTCTTTTATCAATTCCTCTGGCACTAGATAGTCTGTAGCATTTACTTTTACAAATTTAATCTCACAAATTCCTTTGTGAAAAATCTCACCAGTTTAATGTTTGGTTAGAATTTAAATTCACCTATAATTTTAGTTTCTTTCGATATTATTATCAAATAAGATGCTGAAAAACCATGAGGGAGAGAGAAAAAGGTCCGGAGCAGGGCTATGAGTCAAAGATCTGTCACTGCAAAACAGATTATCAGTCAAGGGTTTGGAGTAACCGTCAGAGACAAACTCCAACTGTCATCTAACCAAAGTTTGGAGATAACGTAGTGTAACCCAGTGACAAATGTGACCAGGCTTGTGTCCCTACTGGAAAGGCCTGCTTACCCATCGGTTGCGAATAAAGTGCTCTTCAAGAGTATTCAGCAATCCCAACAACACTGTTCTATGCTGCCCTACTGACCTGCTCCCAGTATAATAAACATCTGAATGTTTACAGTGAGTTTTGGATTGACCTTGGTCAACAGCTGAACACCAACACAATCCCTTGCTCACTTTGCTGAATTGCAGGACAGGAAAAAAATAGAAGGAAGGCAAGAAGACTTGTGGGTCAAGATAAAGAGGGCTTAACAAGTGAAGCAAAATCTGCATGCATGAACAAACTGAGAGGAATTCATTCACTACTGCCCATCGACTGGTAGATGTCCAGCCACTAACTGGAATGCAGTACCTCAGTGTGCATTATTGTTATTCGGGAAGACAAATGGCATAACCAAGAACATCCTCCCTTCTTCTCCCTTTTCCAGAGCTGAACACAACACCATGAGGCCTGGAATGTTTCTTTGGTTCATTTGGGTCAGCTGTCACGCCTGTGTCACCACCTAACCTTCTGCCTGACCCCAGCCTCTTGTGGGGCAGATGGGAAAAAAGAGGATGTCTTGGGTCCATACAAATACTAGTCAGCAACAGACAAAACATTGGTGTGTTATCAACACTGTTTTAGCCATAAATAATACCATCCCAGCCAGACCCAGTGCTAGATTTAAACACAAAATAGACAGTGTATTATTTACAGCTGTCAGTTACACTCCAGAATCCATGAAAGCCGGAGAGAGCTAATGTATTTCCCAATTCAGACCACTGTTGTTTTGCTCCAAGTAATTTTTGATGACATGTAAATTCATGGTAACATCAAGTATTAACTTTAAAAATATCATTGCTTTCCTGTATTAAGGCAAACATTTAAGCTATTTGGACACACTAAGATTTATGACTAGGAAAACTGTTTGGAAAAGTTTGTATCCCATT
>VXAV01009988.1:17829-28973 GCA_013399715.1 Alectura lathami | reverse complement strand
CTTAAAATAAATCTTTTGAAGAGTTAAATACATTTCATAAATTTTAAGTATAGATCTCATAGATTATATTTTTCAAATTTGCCAATGCAATTAAGATGCCAGTGAATATTTCTGAGAGGTATGATATGAATGGCAGTTTCTCACACGTACTCAGTTAATTAAATTGACATATATTTCCACTGAAATGGCTGATAATATCAATTCCTATGCCTTATACGTATGACACAGTGATTAGAAAATTAACATCATTATGTTATTTCTAGTGACGCTGACTACCTCAGAAAGGATATATATGGAGCTCTTTTGCTTTCTGTGGGAATGTTCCAAAATTATATAAATTAATGGAAATAACATGCGTAGCTCTAGCCTTTACATTATCCTTAGACATGTTCAGGAGACTGCAATTTAAAAGTTGGTTTTGAAATTACTCACCTCCAAAGGGTAGTGGAATGAGGAAACAATTCTTATTATATCCAGTTAGTGCAACCTCACAACATTAAGTTCTCTTGCTGTTTGGAAGCTGCATATTAAAGAAAAAATTAAATCCAAAATACATAGCAATAATTTGGAAAACTATCTGTGGACCTAGTCCAACATAACAGACTTTAATGAAATTTGCAGTAAAATCATGTGACTAGAGTTTTTAGCAATATGGATTTGTAGAAGTACTTCTTGAGTGAATGAGATAGACTCTGTGGGTTAAGAGTGCACCTGTACAATCAAAATGCTGTATGTAAATTGTTAAGAGGTAATAGATACTGTATTTTCTTATCTGAGCTTCCCTTTGCTTACAGTACCAGCAGGGAAACAGTGCCAAAGGGTGGTAGATACGCAGTTTAAAGGTCTGACAGGTTAAATAAGTAAATATATGGAAGTCAAACATATCTCTGAAACCTGGGGGATGTGGGTAGAGATCAAGCCCCCTCCCCTAAAATGTGCAAATGCTTCATGTCACTGGGAATAAACTGTAAAGCAGATTAGCTGATTTATAGGTACAAATCCCACTCTATAATGTCTCTGCGTCACAGCCTTTCAGACTCTCGGGGTACAGGTTACTTCCCTACTGCTTTGCCATATGTCACAGAGCTTTCCATGCTTATGCTTACTTTACCCTTGCAGTCCCTTGTTAGCAACTTTCAAAATGACTCCTGTGGATAGGTGGAAAAACATTTTGTAAATCNATTGAACCAGACAAAGCACAGAGTCCGGTCTATACAATTAAAATCTCTTCCTGAAAAGTACCTACAGCTTGTTTCAGATGTTTCTGGATGACAAAATCATACCGGAAAAATTTTAATCTGTTACCAGTATAAAGCATTGAATTCCAGACCTGGGGATTTTCCTTGACATTTTGCAGTGTACAAGTATGGACACTGCCTATAAAAACACCCAGCATCATAATCTTCAAAGATTTAGCAAGGCTAAAATAAAATGACTACATTATTTAGTATAATTGAAGATGAAGATACTTGCAGCTTAAAAGAAAAATAGAAATAGAAGCTACCTATGTGTACTTTGCACTTCAATTAACTCACTTTTTTTTTTTTGTATTTACCTGATTCTGCTGACAGAGCAGGCTCCTGGTCAGAGCTCTGCTAGATGAAGACTCTGCTGTGTTTTTGAAAAAGACTGTTAACCTAGGGAAAAGTTAGTCTCATTAAGGTCCAGATCCATCCACATGATCAATCAGATTCAGTCACCTCTTCAGCACATTTATTATTGTTTATTTATACACATAATTTAGTACTTCCTGACACCGTGCCTTTGTCCTGCTCTGATTTGGAGATACTGATGTCCCTTTGAAGTGACTCAAACAGTTCATACCTGTGAAGGCAGATAATAATTACTTTCTTGGCAAAGTCATATCAGTCTTTTTTCTGTGAAGCAAAGTGTATCTTCCCATCAGAATAGAAATTACCCAACTCTCATGGCAAATATTTTTAATGTTTGAAAACAAATGGCATTTGCAGTAACTTGCTAAAAGTTGTAAAAATATGTAAGTGGAATTACTGTACGTGGCTTATTGCTGAATCATTTGAAATCCAGTGTAACTAGTCATACTGAAGCAGTAAGTAGCTAAAAATCTGCTATACAACACATTTCTGGTATCTTTAGGGATATACCACAACATCAGCCCTTGTGAAGCTGGCACAGAATCACTTACCCCAGTACAACAGAAGCAAGAAGACATTTCTGCAAAGCCATCCTAGTATCTCATCAGTATGAAAGAGTTGTAAGTGATCTCAATATTGTGGTCCACGCCAGGGATTAAATGTCACATACTAAGATTTTATTGACCCGTTTTCTGCCAACTCTGCTTAAAGGGATGACTTTCTAGGCAAGATTGAAAGGATGGTTACTCACAGGTTTCTCAGTCTCTTAGGATTCTAAGCATGACATTTATCTTTCATAAAAAGTACTTACATAAAGTAATAGCCACAGGCAAGTTGTCTTTGTGTGCAAAATCTGATTTTTACTGCTACATTCTTGCTAGAAATGACCCTATTCTAGGAAGGAATTATCAAATTCAGAGGTATGTTTTCCATTTTACACTACTTTTCCATTTTTTAATATAAATGTATTTATCCCTGTGCCTTTACATTTTTAAAAGAGGGTTACTCTTCAAGACTTACTTTAGCTTACTAATGGCAGCATCAACAATGTTTATATTTAAGAATACTCAAAACAGATTAGAACTAATTTTAGTTATTATACTGCACAAATACATCTGAGTCTGTCTAACTTTCAGACTTCAACTTACCTGATACGCATCTGAACTGCTGAGGTATATGTAATGCATCAACAGGCATTTAGATCCTGGCCTCCAAAGTATTGAGAGGTTGAACCCCACTTAGAAAGTCAAATGTTGAAACACTTCTGAGGATATGGACATAAGTATTAAGGAAAAATATCACCTATAAATTGCTTAACTGCTATAAACTTACTATGAAATTCCGCAAGTATACAGCAAGCAGGTTTTAAATACTCTTTTTGAGGAGACTCTGGCATAGCCTAAGGAATAATCAGCTTCATTCCCTATAGCTGACTGTTTAGCATAAAATAGACTGGTTTTGAGGAAAAGATTCCCAACCATTTTCATAGTCTATGGACAAAGGTAAGTTTCTATAAGATGTAAGGAAAAGTACCTACACTAAGACCCTTGCTGACAATCATTCTCTAGAGGAGATCTCTACTAACTATAGAGTGAACCTAGACATAATTCATAGTATGAATAGTTCCCTAAATCACTGTTATGCTTTCACATTTTTATGAGTAATATTAAATTACTGAATACCTTTTGATGAATTTCAGAAAGGAAAAATTTAAATGGATAGATTATTTTGAATAAAATACTACAGCTAACAGTATGTCTCTAGCTGTAGTTTGGCACATTAGTTGTCTTGTAAAAATCAGTCAAGCGTTAGGATCAGAACCATAAAAAATGGAACTGATTCTATTTTTATTGGTTAGCATTGGGCCAGGCAGTCTTGCTACTGATATACATGGAGCAACAGATGACAGATCTGTGAACATAATCGTATAATTTAAAATGTCTTAACCACTATAGTACACCATTTGCTGACTACAGGATACTGCTCTTCCTTTGAATGCGTTGTCCAACCCTAAAGACAAAGATCTCAAAGTGGATTATGATCTTGGACTAACATCTAATTTGTTATGTTCATAAGGCTTCAGTTTGCCTTAAAGGCAGAACAGGGTTGTATATGCCCATTTTGCAAAACTCTGTCTGGGCAGAACCATGGATGTTCATTAGTTCCTTGACACCAGTGAATTGTAAAGGCAGCATTTGCAAATATGTATGTGAAAAAGGAAAACCTAGGAACCCAGGTTTTGTAAGTTGGTCACCTTGTGCTCAGAATTTACTAAGGTAGTCTAATTTTAGCCAAACTGAAAGCATTTGACAATCTGCATTTGATAAAGCCTGCAAATAACTGGTAAATAAAGGAATTAATTTCAGCTCACAGACATTTAATTTTGTGAGCCCATGATGCTGGACTGTCATCACTTCTGGCTCAGCAGGAGAAAGGCCTCAGGTATAAGAAGAGGCAGAGAAGGCAGAGGTCACCACTGTAAACTGAATTAGGTAACTGGCAATAATCATTTCTTTCTGTGTTGCTTCTCAGTTACAAAGTCTAGCCCTGTATGACTCTATGGAAACCATAAATGACCATAAGAAAATTCAAAAGCTTTCAGTTCCAGCAATTGGCTAATTCTGTTTTTCTTTGCAATGAAAAATATTGAACTATATTTCTCATTAAAAAAAAAAAAAAAAAAAAAAAGAAAGAAAGAAAGAAAGAAAGATAGCTTGACATCATATCTGGAGGCATTCTGACACAATGCAAAAAATCTAAATCTCACCGGGAGGCCAATGCAAATTGTGAATATTTACTAATGGATAGTTCATTTTTGAACTATTGCATATTTTTCATATAAAGTCAGCATTAAAATGGTTAAGATAATTTTATTTTGAAAGTGGAGTGTTTCATAATACATGTATTATCAGTGAAGGTGACTCAGCTGAGAAGTAGTTACTTGATAATTTTTGCTTGGACCACCACATCTGAAATGACAAAAGACCTGAAGATAAAGGCTTACAAAGGCCAGACTGGAGACCAGAGGGTACTCAGAGTGGACACAGTAGTATTTTGTCTTCAAAATGTCCATTCCCTGACTCATGACTTGCTTGACTCCAGCTCCCAAACCCAAACTCCACAGAAATGTGTCAAACGACTACATTCAAATATGCCTTAATGTTGAAAAAGTTCAGATCTCTTTTTTAACCATGAGATTTATGTCACAGCGCGTTCTTCATGCCCAGTTTGAAGGCAAAAGGGTAATGGGTTCACAGAAATTCTTAAAAAAAAAAAAAAAGAAAGAAAAAAAACATTACTGAACTGCAAAGGGAGAGATAGCCAGGAGTCTAGGCACAGAGAGACTTTGGAAAGGATGATGATAAAGTACAGAAAATAAGAGAGAGTTTTGTTTCCTTGATACTCCTTTTTATTCAGTGTTCCTTGTTACACCTTGGGGTACACATCACAGAATCATTGAGGAAGAAAGGAATGAGATCATCTAGTCAGGGTCAACAAGAGCAGGTTGTCCAGGATTAAGTCCAGTTGGTTAAATAAGATGAGATATATAAATTGATTACAGACCATCATCATGGTCTCTAGGGATTTTTCTGAACATCTTAGATAATGATTATGAATGTATGTCAGTCTAAAGCAGATAGGTTGCAATTACTTATCAGTTTACTTCATTTTATATAGTAAAATTAAAACAGCTTACTCTATAGGTAAAGTATGTAACTACTGTATCTGATACATATATATGCAGCTACAATTACAATCACTATTGCAATCAAATCATATCTCCTTCCAGCCCTAAAAGAAGAGAAAATGATTCAGCAGTATCTGAGTTGGCTGAGGATGGGGCAAATTATATTGTTACCTGCTCTATCACAGTCTGTCTACATGATGTTGCACAGGTCATCTACAGCCTCAGTGTAAATTCCTCTCAAAGGCTGTAGTAAGGATACCAAAACTGCTATCGCAAAGATGTTCAAAGAAAACAATGGTACCCAAACTCTCATTTGTATGTAACTGGTTATATACAAGCCATAAGGTGTGCAACTGACACAGTACAACTCTGCCTGAGGAAAAAATCCTTAGACACCAGCTATAAGTAGCTTGCCTCTAAAACATTATTTATGTATTGATAAAGCTTCCAGATGAGCTTCCAAGTAACATGGCTGTGTCTCTACTTTTGTACACGCGTGTATCCAAAGACTTTTTTCTCAACCACTTAACTTTAAAGAACAAAGATGGCACATTAGGGTGACTTTCACCCTCTTTGCATCACATTTGTTCTTTTCCAGGTTCTTCATAATTTTCTTTCTTCTCTTTCTTTTTAAAGTGATCGTTTTCCTGTTTTCCCCCAATTTTCCATTGCCTTTCATTTTCTCCAGTTTCTCCTTGTTCTCGTCATTGATTTGTTCTTTTTGCCAGCCTCAAGACTTTACAAATTATAGATGGCTATTCAATTTCTCTCTCACCAATTATACCCCAGCAGCTGTTTGTAAAAGAAAAATGACAAGTTTGTCACTTCCCTATCTGTGTAGAACTGTGGGCAAGAGACTGAACTTGGTGCATGGAGGAACTGACTAATCAGCCTTCCTTTACAGCCAGATTCATGTATAAAAGAACTCAGAAAAATGAATCATTCTGAAAGCTGATACATTGCTTTGTACCTTGGAAATTCATTTCAGGCTCTGGCAGATCAACTTAGGCATCAGCAATATAAGACAAAATTGTGCTCAGCGCTGCCCACCCGCAGACTGGCCTTTGTGGCGGCGTTCAGGAGCGGTGTGTCACCATGCTTTACCATTCCCTCTCATTAGCTGGCCGCACGGATTTATGAGACTCATATCCGTGGAACAGAACAACTCAAATGTGAAAACAATATTATTTCTCTGTTGCAGATGGATTTTTTATGCTGATATTTCTTCTTTAAATTGTGATAATAACCTGGGACAGTTGAAACTCCTGGTGAAGGGTTGAGATACAAAGACATTTCTGTATGCTTGGACACAAACATGTCTTAGACCTTTACATCTTTTGGTTAATCAAGATCTGTGTAAATTTCTAATGTGTTCTAATGCTGAACACAGCCAGCAGATGGGCAATTGATGATCTAGGAGGAGGGAATGGAGAAGAACAACCTGAGAGTGAGAAGCAGAGTGTGAAGTTATAAAGGAAATCAAATAATTTCAAAGATCTTCCCTTTTTATTGGACGTTTGTGAGTTTGCATATATTTTACTTGAGTTCTGTAAGGTAATTGCTAATGACTTCAGGATCTCATTAGCCATCCAGTTTATCAGTCCAGATGATCTGAGAACATCTAATTCTTATAATTACACTCTAATCTGTTCTTTAACTACCATGGGTTGAGATTTTATTCTTACATCCCTGCTTCTAATTGTGTCACCCATCTGGTGACAGTTGACTTTTTGGGGGAAAACTGATGCAAAATGGCATTAAACACCTCGACTTTCTCAGTACCATTAACCAATAATTTTTCTTCTCTGGGAAGAAGAAAAACGGTCCTCTATTTATTTCTTCTCTCTCAGCAATACATACTGACAATATTTTTGACATATTCTTCTATGATTTTATCGTGTAAACATATGATTATTTTCTGCCCTCATCTACCCTAATTTCCACTGTTTTATATGAAGTAAATGAAGCAAATTTATGCATTTGCCAAGTTGATCTCTTGCTTTTCTTTCTATCTTCCCTTCTCAATTTAATTGGTTGCATTTGAAACTCCCAGAATTCATATTTCATTAAAGAAACATTATCATTACTATCATTGTGTTATTTTTATTATTTTGTCTTGGAGCCACTTCCCAGAAGAGCTGACAAACCAGTTTTCCAGTGCAAGTGAAGTAATTTTCCCTGAGTTCATTATTTAACGCTTCTTGGTGTTGTTGTTATTAGTTCCCCTTAGTGTCCTAAGCAGCAAATTAGAGGAGTCAAGGAAGATATATCTGATGTATCTGTAAAGACATACCTTGGTATTTTAGACACTGGCCCATCTTAGTGCTGGCAAGAGGCTGACTAATTTGTACTCTGGCAGTAGAGTTCTCTAAAGAAGCAAGAGGCAAGGACGGACTGCTTGATTTTTAAGCCTGTGACCTCTTGGTCATCCTCATCCAAATTACTTTCCATTCAGCGTTATTACAGGTCCCTCCACAGCAGATATTGGGCACGCCTAGAGCTCTCTTATTTCTTGTTTTACACCTTCCCTATCACAGGTGTTCACAAGACATCTAGTTGATTTCAGATGTGAGGGTTTCTAAGGTACCTTCCTCTAACATATGTTAGGAGCAGCGAATGCTCTCATCTTTTTGGAGGGGCAACAAGAGATCCTTCTGTGCAGCACCTAAAATGCTAAATGTAGTGGCCAGGATTAGGCAACTGAATTCCAGACTGAGTCCTGCAGAATCTGCCTCCAAACAGATGTCTTTCATTCCCCATTTTGTTGAAGCCTGTTCTGAGTAATTTTGCATTTGTGCATAAAAAGCCCCGTCATCTCATACCTAAGACTGGAAATTTAGAGTATTTACAGATATTTTCCATCTCCTTCTGCAACAAACCTGAGAGCAACTATATACATCTCTGATATCTAAAGCAGCAGATATATCTTTATTCTTGCCTCTCCTTTCTTAACAAGATATTCCTCTTCAAATTAATACTCCATTCTTCAATTTTTCAGTTCTGTCTCCAATTTATGAATTAAAATTTCAGGATTCTCCTTCACTTTCCTAGACTTGTAAACCATACTGGAAACACAGAAAGCTAACAAACATATATAAATAAGACTTTGTATAATTACAATTGCTTTTCTTCAGTTATTTCCATGACCTTGCATTTTCTGTGGATAAATACCTTTATTTTTGTGTATTACTTACTATTGATTTATGTATGAAGCAGTTCTATTCCAAATGCATGTTTGTCCTTATGAAAGAAACAAATCTAGTCTCTCTTGCTGGAAGTTTATCTTGCTGAAATTTCTTTCAGCTACCTCTTCTTTAGATCAAGGATTATTAAGAGCACAAACACGTAAGCATTTATAGTAAAAAATATAAATTAATAAACAGTATGAACTATAGGGAACTGGAACTTGTTAGTAAAGATTTACTAACATTCTTAGCATTTTCTATTTCCCACTACACATTTTTAACTGCAAGCATTTAAAAAACAAAAAATTAGTTTGAGAAAAAAAAAAAAAAAAAAAAGAAAAAAGAGAGAGATTTTGTTCTGAAGAAAAAAAAAATAGATTTTTGTTTCTTATAACTATCTCATGTGGGTGTTCAAATATTTATTTCCTTACAAAACCCATAACACTGGATACCTGCCATAGCTTATCAGAGAGCAAATTGCCTTTGCTCACGTTATGAGGCTTAGAATAGATCACCATGGGCTGTCCTGAGAAACTACAGTTCATCTCTGTAGTAGAAGTTATTCTTCTATATGGGACAAAATTCATCAGCACAGGAGTAACAACTGACCTTTTGAGTTGTTTTTTGTTATTACATTTCAATGTCACAGAGGAAGCCACCTGATGCATACTAAATTTAACAGGAAAAAATGTTAGGAATCCAAATAATAAATATATGATGGATGAACATTAACAGCACTAAATTAAGGAGTCACTCTGCACAGAAAGAAAATACAAGGTTGCAAACAACTTTTCAGGACAGTTGTTTCTTTGGAAGCTGTTACTTTCCATACTGTAGAAAATAGCTCTTAATTTCTGAATATGATATAAATTCTTAATTATTTAGTTGGCTATGTACTTGGTGTATTAAAGTTATTATTCATAAAATCTGAGATTTCAGAAGAATACAGGAGTCACATCAGAACACTTATTTCTTCCTTCAGGAATCCAGGAATCATCAGAGAAGGTTCCTACTATTCCCTGAACATTATATGCTTCCTTGTCACCCCCCAGCCCCCCTGGCCCCTTGTCTTATTTATTTCCTTATTTCCTTCATTCTTTCCTTACTGTGGAAAAAATCTACAATGAAGACATGGATTGATGCCTCTTCTACATCTTCTGACTAGGGCTTGCAGGAAATAGTGGAATAAGTAGAGGAGAAAACCACAAAGGAATGCCAGAGGAAATCCCCCCCATCCTGAATACCACAGTAAGAGAGACATCATGGCTGAGAATAAACTCCGTCTGTGTTTCTCTGAAATCCATTATCTAAGACTTGCCACAGAACCAAGATGAACTGAGATCATACCCAGCATTATGATCAATAACCCCTTGAAAAATTAATTTGATGGATTACTTGCATTTAAAAACCTACCTTTCATACCTGTCACATAGTAATAGAATATCACCACAGAATCACCACACATTTTCTCCTCAGTGCTATCTAAAGAAGTGCCAGTTTCCCCTTCCTCAGTTAAGCAGCTATCACAGAAACAGATCTCTCAACTTAAAATCTCTCTCTCTCTTTTTTTTTTTTTTTCCTAGTAACTGATAATAACCTTTTAGTACATAAACAAATTGTACATGTAAATCTTATTTGGGATTTTTGTCTCAGATTATTGTAGTCTATTGTGCTTTTCCCAGGCTTTCTCCCAGCAATTGTCCTTTTTCTGGGAGAAAAATTTCTCAATTCATAGTTGAAAACTGAACTTTTCTTTCCTTCAGTTCTGTGACCACATCTGACTGTGCTGATGCCAGAGAGCATGAAGACAGCACTTAGCTGATTGCACCCATATCCAGCCCTTCAGCTCTGTAGCAGAGCTGGCAGCTTATGAAGGATCATATCTGAGACTGTTAAGAAAGCATTGTCCCAAATCAACAAGAGCAGTTAAGGCTGGAACCTTCTACAATCAGCAACACTATGTTGACAGTTTTACATTTGAAAGCACTCCTTGGACACAGCCAGAAGCTGCTTGCTTTCGAATGAGACACCCAAGGCAGGAGATACTGGATGGTGCTTCCTGAGGATTCAAAATGGTGATGTGGTCTGCCTGAACACTGGCCTGGGAGCAAATATTTTCAGTTTGGCAAAGGAAGTTAGGAGATGATGCCATTGTGTTCTGTGAAGGCAGGACACAGTCTGGCGTCCACCTGCTTCCTCTTGTCTCTGCTGATTTTAATTTGAAAGCCCTGGAAGACAGAAACAAAGGAGATCCCTGCTGAGAACTTGGATGCCAGAAACTGTCACTCCATGAGTGGTCTGGGGCCCACTGGACTATACATAAGCGAGCATGTATGCTCAGTTTGTGGTGGTTAACATCAACTCACCATCACACCTTGGACTACCCACCACGACCAAAGACTGGCACCCACTGACAGACACCAAGACATCACTGGATTGGAGGAGTGGTGAAATCTCTTTGCTTTGTTGTCTAGGTATCTATCTTTCTCTCTGTCCGTCGCTCTGTCTTCTCTTACTCTTTCACTAATTGAGCTTCCCTGTGCCAAATTCGTGTTATTCTTCTACTTTACCCTTTTTTTTTCTACTCTGTCCCATCACTACATTCTCTCAATTTTTGGTAATAAAAGCAAGTTTAGTTTATGGCATTTGACCTCGTTT
>VXAV01009988.1:0-11965 GCA_013399715.1 Alectura lathami | reverse complement strand
TTTTTTTTTAAATCTAGCCTCATTAGGGAGGTATTTAAACTTTTAAATATCATCAAGGACTTGTGCTATTGTCTTGCCATCTTTGACTCAGCCAGTATCCATATGTCTCCCCTGAATCCATACTTATGCCAGTGGAGTAGTGCCAAACTGTATTAATTATGTCATTTTTTTTTTAAATTTAGGGACAATATTTAACAGCCTTGAAATATTTATGGCATTTGCACAATACTTAATACAGCAGTTTGGATGTAGTTGCATCTGTTGAAGAAGCTCAAGGACATTTCTGAAACTGAAAAGCTACCATCGTTATGCATTTGGGAGCTCATTGTAGATTAACAATGTATCACTATACCATAGCTGTTCACTTACACCTTTGATTTGCAGGAATAGGGTGCAGGTGTCTTTCATGAGCTTAAGTTCAGAAAAGGTTAATACAAATTTATCAACATTTATCAAAATTGAAAAATACATATATAAGCACATCAATCCTGCCTTTGAAACTGTGATGCTTCTGTCCTGTAAAACATTTTTTGTGCCTATTTGTTACTTAGAGAGCAATTACGGTACATGATCAACAGTGAGACTTGCAACATTAGCTCATAGAAAACAGAAAGTGAACAGAAGTTCATCACATCTCCCCACTGCCTATTCTGCCTTTCCCCCCCTGCCGCCACCCCCCTCCTCAAAATGAACCAAACCAGAACATTGCTTTGGTAAAAGAAACTTAACACAAAGTTTCCACAACCTATTTCACTTCATGCTACTGCTTTGGGGTAACAGGACTTGACCTCAGAAGTTTGTAGCATTTCAAGGTGACACATTCTTTACAGTGACCAGAAAGTATAAAATATTATTTCAGAAATTCTTTATGGTGGAAGAGGTAAAAAATAGGTCTTTTTCTCTTTCTACATCACTACTGCCTCATAACAGGGGTAAAATCCAAACAAATCCTGACCTGTTTTAGCTGCTGCTCTTGTTCTTTCTGAAAGGAGGAAAAGAAAGGATGATGTTAATACTAATAAATATTTCAAGAAGACCTTGTTCAGATGGTTCACCGTATGCGTTATCTATGAGTTAAGAACATTGGTACTGATTATATTGACAAATACATATATGTATATGTATATGTAAAGAGGGAATGGGCTTTTCATTGGAACAGCTAGCTTTTTTCTTTTGGATCTGCTGACTGAATAGCAGGAGTCATGAATGAATATATACAAGTGGAGAACGAAAAGAGAGTGCAGGAAAGGGTATTGCTGTCTTCCTAGAGCCCCACTGACCCCAAGAGAGTTTTGATTTGGTTCTGCAGTGAATCTCCACACAGGGAATAGTAAGTTTTTAGCTTTGATGACAGTAAGAACTGGAATAAGATGGAAGGAATTTTATAATTACATGACTGTAAATCCTACATATACTTAATTAGCTTATGGAACAGGACATAGAAATGAGAAACATTTTAAAAAGAAATCTCTTTAGAGGTTGGTTGTCTTAAATAACTACCACAATTTGCACAGCTATGTGTCTAGCATTTCTGCAAATCATCCCAGGGGATATTTTGCATATCTGAGTAATTTACATATGCTCACCTTAAGCAGAAGGATTGATTCCATGCTGGAGAATGTCAGCCTATTTGACAGCTCTGGTGAATGAATCTTACATGCCAGCAACATGGTAACTTGTGCTCATTTTCCTTTCCACCATTTCTCATTATAGTAATGGTGAAAACTGAGATAACAAGGAGCTGTGGAATTGAAAATACAGGGAATCTGAAAATATTTTTTAATTTCTGTTCCTTCTTTGTGTTAATTGTAAATTCCACTTAATCCCATACCTTAAATGTTCTTACTTCCTCTTGTGTGTAATTATCAGCAGCTGTCACCCTGTTCTGCACATTTTGGTTATCATGCACAATACTAGTTAGACAATTGATTCAGAATCATACTAACAAGCATGCTGGAATGGATTCTAAATATCTGAAGCATGCAGACGATCCCTTCTCACTATGAAAAAAGTGTTACCACAGTATTACATTAGAATGTCATGCCCTGGATGACAGTGAAATATGTGTTATTCTTTGTGCAAAAGTGAGCATGAGCTGCCACTTCTTGAATTCTGGTTTTCAAAATACCAGCATCTGTCCTATAATCCACTATCCTTTCACCAGGTCTAGAGACAAAAGTGAATCTGCTGCAGTCTTGCTAGGGAGGGATGCAGGTTGTTGATGGAGTATTTCCTTTAAGCCATCTCTAAAAAGCCTAGGGACGGGAAAAAAAGAAATAAAACCCAAGATTCTTCCCCATTCAACTCATCCAACAGAAATCTGTGGGATGAATTTGCATTTGGATGCAGTGGATGGAATATGTACCAGCTGCAGGATTCATTTTACAAAAGCAGTCTTTGATTTGCTCTGTATGCTTTCAGAGTTATTGACTCAATAAAATCGATTGAGAACAGAACATCAAAACTACTAACATGGCAAGAGGTTCAAATACAAATTATTAGATGCATTTCACTGTTCATAGTACAGCTGGATTTGTAGCATTTTGTAGATACTTGAATTTTGGCCAGAAATTACTGAGCTTCTGAATCTTGAAAATTTCATGAATAACAGAAACGGAAGTTGCTAGTCTTTATTGTTCTTTTTTTTTGCAAGATTTCAACTATGCCATTTCTGAGCAGAATTATCACAAAGTTATGAATTAGGAAACAAGTATTCTTACACTCAGTCATTTAAGTGCCAGTGATACAGAGTGGAAATCAAAGTATCAGTGTCTACCTTTAGATTTTCCAAACTAATTGGTCCTTTATACAGTTATCTAGGAATCTAGGAAGTCTCTGTTCAGAGACTCTGTTCTGTCAGACCTCACTGTGGTCAGTGTCTTCAGCATCTAGCTAAGAGAATAGCCTTAACTCATGACGAGTTTCATAAATCACAGAGTGACACTTGTGTGCACAGATAGCACTGTGCCTTTTGGCAGTGCTCTGTCTGGCAAGGAGACTGCATGGAGAACAAGGGGGCACTGTAGAGACTGGAGTGCATTGCCCTGCTAGAAGGCTTACGCCTTATGTAGGGAGCTAGTGTGACAAATGAAACAGTGAATCTTGCTTTCAGCGAGCACCTGATCTCTGCCAAGAGCTACAGAGCTTAATGACATACAAAGGTGAAACTTGGGCTTCTAGAGTTAAGGATTATGGTGAAGCTGGTTGTTAGGGTGTGTGTGCACACCTGCTGCTCAGACGTTGTGGTTGATTCCCCAGGTGAACCAGCAACTTTCCAGTTACTTGCCTGAATAGTTGAGACAACAGACTGGTTTGAAAGAGAGGACAGATATGAAATAGAGATCTCTTCAGCTCCCAGAACCATAAATGTTCTGATCAACATCCTCAATGGGGTGTCCCAGAGAGTCCAAAGATCCTTTTGTACCTGTAGAAGTGATCAACCTTTACCTAGGTAAGACGGTTATATTGGGTGCAGGTGTTGAGGGCTGGGAATGCTGGCCTCTGTGAGCTGAGGCTGGGGCTGCCCTGTGCTGAACACAGCGGGCTCCAATGGCCCCACCGCAGGGCAACCTGGGTCCAGCAGCCACCCTGGGCACAGCCTGGGGAAGGGAGGGCAAACAGCACCCAGCAAGGAGGGGTGAGGGGAGAGGGGTGAGAAACAGCCCTGTGGGCACGCAGGTGAGAGCACGAGGGGCAGGAGGAGCTGCAGGTGCAGGAGCAGAGATTGCCCTGCAGCCTGTGGGGGTCCACGGTGGAGTAGGTTGACCCCCTGCAGGCCATGGAGAGGACCACGCCAGAACAGCTGAATGGTTCCTGCAGCATATATTACCCGTGGAGAACTCCATGCGGGAGCAGCTTTATCCAGAAGGAAACTGCAGCCTGTAGAAAGGACACATGCTATAGCAGGGGAAAAGCATTGAGGAGGAGGAAGTGGCAGAGAGGGACTGACTGCAGCCCCCACTGCCCATAAAGCCTGTGCCACTGCGGGTGGGGAGGAGTTGGGAATGAAGGAGTGAAGCCGAGCCTGCAACAGGAGAGGAAGGGGGAAGGTATTGTTTTAATTATTCTTTATTTCTTACCGCTCTTCTCTATTTTATTTGGCAATTTTTTATTTTTTTTAATTGTTTTTGAAGTCAAGTCTGTTTTGCCCACGGTAGTAATTGGTAAGTGTTCTCCCTGTCTTTCTATGAACCCAGAAGCTTTTTTATCTTCTTTGCTCCCTGATGTCCCATTGAGGAGGTGGATAGGGAGAGCAGCTGGGTAGGTGCCTGGCAACCAGCCAAGTCAGTAAATCATAGACATGTTTTGTGCAGATGAAGAAATGGTTAAAGCAAATGATTCTTTTTTTTCTTTTGTACTTAGTTGAGATATTTTAGATGTTTTAAGAGATGTTTTGTATATAATCAAGGTAATTAGTAGAGATGAATGGTGCATGTGCTGAGGTGTCTTGTAGGACTGCAGTCAGCTGGAGAATAAGAAATCAGGAGAATAGCATTTTGGGGCATCTTAATCTAAGTGAGTGGAAGGTGCTACTGTCACCAATGGAGACACCTGTCTCCACTGAACATTGAGTGACCACCCTGTTCTGGAGATAAGGCTCACCATGTGAGCATTACCATATAACCAACATCTCAATAAACTGTTCTCTCTTTTTAACCAACACTGTCCAACACTGAAGGTCTGTGCAGCATAAGTGTTATCTACACTGCTAAAGGAATATACAGAAGCCTAAATGCTTTACATAGTCATCATCTGAGGTTAAAATAATCAATTCTGTTAATGTTCACATGAATGCGCACAGCTGATATAGTTGTTACCATTAACCTTAAGCAAAATCTGGCTGCCCCTCTGCAGAGGACTGAGCTTCAGATTTATTATGCAGAGTGGCTCTGTATTTTTGGTTTATATTATTGATCTTCTTTCATCTTTTTGATGTATACAGAATGAAAGTGTCAACTGGCCTGTTCTATACTTTTTCAATTTTAATTACTCACTGGTAAATTTTTCTTGAAAGCAGAACATAATACCCCTCCACCCCCCAGCAACTCTTATTTTAGCATGAAGAAAAATTTTGAAATATGTCCTGGAAAGCCCACAGAATGTCACATTACTTAATTTGACTTTTTTTTTTTTTTCCTTTGCGATTTTATATTGGAAGGTGTAGAGGACTCAATTGAACCTTTCCAGGGGCCAGGCAGAACCTCTGGGTAGTACCAGTTACTGGGTACTTCATGACGTGGGGGAAGGTCATTTCATTTATCTTGGTCTTTTACCACCACCCTCCACCCTGCCCATGATCTGTCTCACCTATTAAAACTGTTGGCTAACAGAGAACTGTCCCTCACTATGTACGTTTTAAATGCTTAGCAGAGTGAAGCTGTGCTAAGGCAGAACCTTAAAACCCAACTGTAATAAATATTAATCTCTAATTGTAGTGTTTCATGTCCTACACAATCTGTGCTGTGTAAGGTATTAATATAATTTGTGGAAATTTACAGCAAAATATTTTTGCATGTCTCTTGAGATTTTCACAAAAATTAGATCAATAATTTCTCAGTGTATTGTTTCTTATTATTTGGAATTAAGAACACAGTTATAAAAGTCAGTCTTGGAAAGAAAAGAGTTTAATATGCATGACTATTTGGCAGAAGATTCCTACTCATTCTTTATTTGGAAGTATTCTTCTGATTTTAATAGCAGTTTAATAAATGCAAGATCCAATTTTTGGGTTTTCTGATGAAAAACAGGGGTAGTATAAGATATGGAGAAATAATTGTGTGGTGAGATAATATAAAGACTGCAGGTTTTTGTGTCTTCATATAACTCTACTTAGTTTGAGATCTGGTGTTTGTTAATTAAAGACTTTTCTATTTCCACTAGATGGCTGCTTCTGAAAGACTAGCCTCTTAGCATAAAATTAATTAACCTTCAGAAGACAGTCTGAGGTACTTCAATGACCCCACTGCTGCCAAAAAAATAAATCACATTACTGGATCTTTCACAAATCTTTTAAAGGCCTTTTATGACATGTGGTGAAAGAGTATAAAATATTAGATACCCTTTTATTTTACATTATGTGCTAGAAGAACACAGAAGGCAATTATTTCTGCCCCATATATCAGAACAGTTTCACTTCTCACATTTGAAGAAGCATGGGGACATTATGAGGAAACATGCAGAGGATACCATTATCAGTTCCACTCTCCTTGATCCTTATTGTATCTCACATTCTACTCTCTCCCTCTCCCCAGAAAGAAGCATTATGCCAACACTAAGCATCAGAATCTATTGGCGCAGGCCTGTTTTTCCTTCACATATGAAAACCATCATAACTTTGGTCCTAGTTTCAAATCACTTGAAAATACCTTATTTATTAGCTGCAAGGAAAGTGAAGGAGGCATTCTAGTTGGTGACCAAAGACGAAAGAGAGGTAAAGATTTAATTTCTAAATCCTTCTGCCTTTTGACCAAGAACGTTACAGAAGGTTTAAAACCAAGCATCACCAATAACCTTATACAAATGCATTTTGGAATCTGTTTTGATTTAGACTGCAGTGAAATAATTTAGGAATCTTCTTAACAGAAAATGTTATGGCTAACGACATGAAGTTACTCAGTGATCTGGCTTGTATACATCAGATTTTTATTACATGTTTGGGAGTACTATGAGGGACCTTAAGTGTGTGTAGGAGGGCATTGAAGCCGCACAGACAGGATATTGAACTGAGACTCAAACTGTGAGTTTCCCTGCAACCTCTGTACCTCTGTCATGTATACTTTGGCTAGATTATTTTGGCTCTGTGATTTTAATTTGCCCATCTGTGAGTTTAGAGTCTGTTGCTTGTCTTAAAACAAGTCTTAAGAAGATTTTAAAGTAGGATTTATTACAATACTGAATATGCTACACATAGAAAATCACACACATCAAAGATGTTTCTGTATGCACTGCACGTAGCATTGTCATACTCCAGTTCTACATCTGTTGCTGCCAGACATTTGCCAGCTTTTCAAGGTGTTACCAATGATGCTAAGAAGCAAGAGAAGTAGAAAGTGGAGAGCAACGCGATTTCATTGTCTTGTTTGTCAGATAGTTCTTTCTGTCTAGTGCCAAGTGTAATAAATCTCTTCTCAGTAGATGCCTCCTGCAATCTTCAAAAATTGCTAGTCTGTTTTAACATTCCTGATTATTAGAATAAGACCTATTTGCTTATTCTGTCCTGACTACATTTTATTTCTAGAAAAAACTATTTTGATAAAGGCAACTGAGTTAGCAGTAAAGAATTTTCTGATCGGAATCAGTTTCCTTTCTAAATCATTCTGTAATTTCTTCTCACCACAAAAACTGGGAATTCTGCAAACTCTCTTTCAAGGATTCAAAGCCCGGAACTGATACTCTGGCTCACAGATCAGAGGACATTTCTACATTTTATGGAAGAACTATGAGAAAGTCTGGGTAACAAGGCTATGCAAGTTAAGAAATGTAGGCAGTAGGACCATAGAGATATAGATTGAGTATCTCAGAAATTCAAGGAGAAAAAACTGTGGATTTGATAGGTTGAAAGCCCTAAGGAGAAAACGCAGAAAAGTATCAGTGTCAGATGATTTGGAAGACAGTGAGCTGCAAACACTGATGGCTGCTTCCAGCCTGATGAATGCCTGCCTGGTCAGCAAAGGTTCTACAGATGCTTTACTGAGGTGTTGAGTCCAGTGCTTCTTAGCCTAGCAGCTTCTTAAATGCTAGTGATCTGTGTGTGTACTGGTCTATAAAGAAACTTTATTTATTTTTATATGTGTATATGAATATCTATATGTAGCATATATACACAAATACGTATCCATCCATTTGTCTTACCTGTAAAAACTCTTCCTGTTCAGCTAAAAGATGACCAACTATAGACATCTCAAAAGAGAAAATAATACCAGTAAGTATTTAAAATATTTTTAAAAGAAAATGTAAAGCTGAGGTCATACAGACTCTCTCTCTCTTTTTTTTTTTTTTTTGTCATATTATTGAATAAGACATTCAACATTATTAATATAAAACCACATCTATTCACATAGGTAAATGCTATGCTCTTCACCTGCTCTGTAAGGAGTTACTGAAATTCTGAGATAGATAAAAATAATCATAATTAATAGTTCTCTATCTATTCTCAGTCATTTTGATACTTCAGAATTTCAATATGAAAGGCTGACTCTGTTAAAGGATAATGTTGGGCATTCTAAGTTACCAATTAGGATGCAAACCTGAGTGCTACCTATTGCTAAAATATACCCCATTTGCATACAAAAAAAGAAAGAGTCAAACAAACAGGAATGCTGCTTCCGGAATTTAAAGTAGCTGAGATATAAACCTGACTTTAAGCCAAGAGAAGAACCCCTTGTGATATGAAAGGAAAAAGATGAGAAATGTTTCTGATTTCGAAGGTTGGATACGATTAAATAAATATCAGTTCCTACTGTGGTATCTGGTCAATCCAAACATTTCTGCATTCCAGACTGAAAATAATATTTGATAGATCTGGCTTCATTATATAAATCACAGAATTTAAAATGTTATTAATTTGCAAAGTTATTTAGTTGTATTTTGAGACTCTTATGCCAACACCTCAGTCAGCAGGCTATCTAAAGCCAGAAGAATTGTGCTCCAAACATCCCAATGCTTTTCTCTTAAAAGTTATTCAGATCCTAATTTTCTGCTTCTGTGCCTTGTAACAATAACATCATCAGATAACAGAAGCCTAAATACAGTCAGAAGAGTTTTATTTACTGGTTCTCCTTAAAATAAAACTAAACTGGTGAATCAGTGTTGCATAAAAATCTTCCCAGATTTTTCTGATGTCATCCCAACTGAGAACTCTAATCACCATCTTGTGTTGCAAATCATACATGGACAGAACTAGTTTACCTGTAGATGTTGAATGTGCTGAATTTCCTGTCATTGTTTTAAGCATCTTCAGCTAAATAGAAATAGTATTTACTGGTGGAGCACCACATTTAATGTAGATGAAATGCCTCTTGGTTTAATTTTATTCCTTCAGGGATTGAATGTAAGAAGAAAATGACATAGTGACATGCTGCATCTATAAATTTATACAAAGCTATTAATAGAGTATGAGACCTGCAAAAACAAACACTCCAAAGTAGGAAGTGTCAGAGCTAAATTTTTTCTTTATGACCTTAATTCATTCTTCACAGCATGTTCATTATAATATAGCATCTGATTACGTAATCATGAAATATGCTTGGATTTCCTCATTAAATTTGTACAGGTTATTGGAGAAATGATTTGCAATGATAATAAAACAAACAAACAAAAAGGTACTTATTACAAGTTATTCAGAGAAATCACTCTCAAAACCTAAACTGCACTCCTAAATTAGCTGGCTGGAGTAAGTGTGGTAAGTGTATTCATCCTGCTAGAGTGATGTAACTGTGTTTGTAATGGGCATACATGTAAAGGTTTTGGCAGCAGAGGGCTGCAGGGGTGGCCTCTGTGAGCAGAGCCCAGCAGCCCCATGTCAGAGCAGAGCCAGCTCCAGCTGCTGCAAAAGGGCCCTGCTGCTGGCCAGAGCTGAGCCATGAGCAATACTGGGTGTGCTCTGGGAGAGCAGAGTTAAGGAAGGGGAAAACAAACAAACAAACAAAAACTGCTGTACAACAGCAGCTGGCAGAGAGAAGTGAGGAAATAAAATATTTACTGTCATAATCAGTATACACATTGTTTTTAGCAGTTTCCAAAGGGTTCCATCTGACTCATCCTCCCTTGCCTGATCTCAAAATCAGTGATCTTGAATTCTGGAGTTTTACCTTCTTCTGGATACAACACAATTGTCCTCCTAATTTTATAAATGCTAACGACCCTACGGATGATCATGGCTATCTACTGAACATATTAAGCTATTACTGAAGTTTAAGGTGAGCGATTACTGCTTACTGAAAAGTAAAACTGTACAGATGATGGGTGGATCTCACAGTTTTCTCAGTTTTCTCTGAACTGTTCATTTTACATCATTAAGTACAGGGACAACCATAAATAATGCACATAGAAACATTGAGATGACATTGATATATGTGATTTATTACTGGATGTTGCCTGAGACCCCCCAAAACCATTGTGCAACTGAACACCACATTTGTTTTTGACTGCTGGGCAATCAGAAAAGGATAAAAATAAAATGGTTTTTATAGTAGATATAGTAGAAAAAAAAAAAAAAAAAAACACAGGAACTGCAGTTACGGAGAAGGAAATAGGCTATACTTATATACTAAAACTTGATTAGCTGTTCTTTACTAGGTCTTCTTCTATCACTTGTTACTTGATCTGAGAGGAGGTTCAAAAAAACCCAATTTACTGTTGACATTTATGAATATAGCCATTACTCTGGGGGCACAATTGATTACAGTAGGGATTTTCCTAAACCCAACAGCAAAGGTCATGTCCCTTTTCCTTTTGAATCTTTCTTTCTTCAATACTTTTGAAAACACAGCAAAATGTGTGCTATATTCATGTGGTCATCTAGTGAATGAAATGAGAGAAAAAGAAGCATAGTTAGTGAAGTGTGGGACCAGATGGATCCGGGTTATAGATCAATACAGAACACTAAACTTTAACAATTCACAATAAACAAAGAGAACTTCATATCAAAATAAATAATACATATTTGATTGATTATACATCAACAAAATTAAAATGATTCCACCTTTCTGGCAAATTTTGTTTTATTTAGTCTTTTGCACCAACTTTGTCTACTTTAACACATTGCACTTTTTAATCCAGATAGCCTTGGCATACGTACAGACTGGGTAGTTAGAATACCAGATTGCTGGTTCCTCACTGTGTCAAAATGGTGTGGTTACTTCTGTGTCTTTTTTTGAACTACTTAAACTATTGGTGAAATAGCACTGGACAATTTTTGGACCCTTAATGTTTTTATTGTTGCTTGAACATTTTCCCAGTTACTCAGTTTTTTTCTTATGTTTTGTATCCATAAATTTGACTATTTTTGTAGTACCGGATTCATGACTGTTTCAGTTGTTGTTCAAAAAGTTGTCCTTTTTGATGACAATATAATTACAGACTCAAAACCACTGTTGTCAACAGTTATCTATTGAAAATGCTGAATGCCACAGTGAGATAAAAGACCCATATTTCAATTTGTTCAAAGTGCTTTAAACAACTATATACAGTGGTGAAACTCTATGAAATATTGATCAATTCTTTCAAGTAATTCTGAAATAACCTAGTTAAAACTTTAAAGACACACAGGTTTCATATTTTAATTGTCTAAACCTACTAAAACTCCTTTTATTATAATAACCAAATGGATTTGATAATGTTTACAAATAAAATTATCTTAACATTTTTAATATTTTATTAATTAGCCATTGAGTTTATTTGCAAGATTACAAAGAGACTTAAAGGAATTTTAGGATAATTGGATAGTTATTATTTGTTTTGAAAATATACTTTCTTTCTTCTGAGTACCATGAAGATTAAATAAAAATACTAATCTGCCTTGAAATAAAAAAAAACAGCTTTATTACTCTTGATAAGCATAATAACACTACTTAACCTTCATATAATACTTTTCATCTTCAAAACACTGTACAGAAATTAAGTAATGAATCCTTCCCAGCCTACTTGTGAAATAAATGAAAAAACATTGTTGTTATTTCTTCATGATGGCACAGATGTGATGTGAAATGATTTCCCCAAGGCAATGCAAATGGGAAGGGACTGCATCAACATTATGAGTTGAAGCCCCTTTTATTGAAAGATTACACTTTTCATAATAAACTAATATTTACATCCTCTGAAACTATGCCTTTCATACTGCCTTCTCAAGTTTGGATTGATCATCCATGAAAAGGAATGTTCTGATCCATAGCAACCTCTTTCTGAAAATTGTGATGATGCTGCTCAAGGTTTCATAGAATCATAGAATGGCTTGGGTTGGAAGGGA
>VXAV01009987.1:10511-20656 GCA_013399715.1 Alectura lathami | reverse complement strand
TTATTTTTTTTTTTTTTTTTTTTACTTTTGTTTAGGAGCAAAAGCCAAAGAGAAAGGTAAAAGTTCTGCAGATCTCAAGAATTTTGATAAAATTTATCTGATTCCAAACACTTCAGATATAAATTATATCACCAGATAGAAAGCTCTGCCATAATAGATGGACATAATTAGAACAGGTACATGACTGCTATATGACCCTTCCCAGACTGCACAAACATGTATACATTTTTGTGTGCAAGACTTCAGACACAAGCTATTAAGAAAGGATGTTTATGAATTCCAGGTTTCCCAAGTCAGGACCTACAATAAAAATAAGCCTTCACACCTACATGTCATATTACAACTGTGGGCATTGTCATTCAACCGCTCCCACATAAAGAGACTTCAGCTATGTTAAAAAGCTTTAGAAGAAAGTCTGACTTGCTTTTGATCTGTTGGCAATGAACAGACAAGTGATCTAGAACTGTAACAGTCCTTATAACTTTGTAGCAAATGCTGATTTTATTTTTTTTACCTGACATAGGTAATACTTGTAAATAGTATTGTATGGAGTCAGCAGGAAAGATCCAGCAGAAAAAAAAAAACCATTGCAGTCTACGTGGCCATGTGCTGGGATTGGCGTCAGCACTATCCATCATTTGGAAATGTACATTGAGCGTGCGCATGAGTCGATGTCTCTTTGGCTGCTGAGCAAGTAAGGCAGGAGACGGACTTCGTTCTCATTTGTGATTCAGAGCTTTGATTCTGTTAAGATGAAAGGTCAATAATCCACCGCTGAAATTTCCAAATACATTAATGAGAAAAATCTCACTTCAAATACATATGCTAATGAATATTAAGGAAAAATTCCCTTCACCTGCCTTCTGAATGGCACATATAAAATCTTCAGATGTGTACATTTATTGTAGGATGACAAATGTTAATACTCCTGAGGCAACATTAATTCACCTTCCTTGTACAGTGCCTATATTCATTAAAAGGCACTATTATTAATTAGTAACATATAAAGAAATTCCTCTTAGATAAAAGAGGAAGTTAATATTACCAGAGTAAAAGAAACAGTGCCAAAAAAAAATAGATTTACAGCCCCTCACTGGACATCTGTGTAAATAGTTTGAGTTAAGCCATCAACTGCCAATTACTAATGACCTTATGTTCACTTTATGTCCTTTATGGTTTACACTGTATTTTATGATTTAGGTCTTTTCCCTCTCCTCCCTAGAAGGGTGGAGATCTCAACATCACACCTGTGGGCAGAGAGAGCAGTAGCTACAATTACATTAGGACAGAGTGGGAGCAGGTTAACAGGACAGGGGTGAATGAGGTCAGATGGAATAAAAGCAATGCAGAGGGACCAAGCATTTGCTGAGGACTTTGCAAAAGTCTGATCAGGGCATTTCTAAACTCTTTCCATCTCTCAGTTTTTACTTTTATAAACACTGCACCTGATTTTGCAGTTCCACAGGAGCAAACCTGGAGTAACACCACCAAGAGTTATATTATTGTTAATTAGCTGTAAAGGACTAATGGTACTAAAGCCAGCTTTGCCCTAGGATTAGACAAATGCTGTATATGACAGATGCTGAAAATGCAAAATGAAGTACAACCCTTAGATATTGGCTGTATGCACTAAGTTTTGTGCACTAATATTTAATTTAAATGTGCTTAAAAAGAGGCAAACACTTCATTGCTTTAATGAGAAAGGGTTTTACACCTGGAGTTTTCTATCTTAAGTTAATTATCTAAATCCCTTTGAACATGTGGACTTGTTTCCAGAGTTTCTGACTACCTACATATGCTCACTGACTTTATACAGACATGAAGCATCTTATTATTTAAATGTATACATATCTAATACCCAAATTAAAACTACTTATCTCTTTTGTAATAGCTGGAAATGCTTTTTTTTTCATTCATAACACTTTTTGTTTCATTGCTTTCTGATGAGTCGATATCATAAGATCAGTCTCATGATTAAAGGAAAAATATCAACATACTATAAACAGCAATGGAGCAACAATACCGAAGACTAGCATGCTCTTTTAATAGCACTGAAGAGATAACTTTATCAACATCCCGCTATGATACAGTTCATGAAGTAAGCGTGCTCATGGTAGTCAAAACCAGTTTCTTCATGGGTTTCTATATGTTCTTATTATAACACTAACTTTGCTTTTTTATGTTAAGAATCTTCCTTCACAGTAAGAGTGGCCGTGTAGGAAAAATAGCAAAGCAAGACACAGACAAATTTTAACAGAGGCAGATTGTAGACTACATAACTTATGTTTGTACAAGAAAGTAGTGGTGGAAAATAACAGTGGGTTTCTAATTAAAATACTGCCATTTCTGTTGCAGGATGTTACATGTTGTGAAGTAAAGTCTTTCCAATTCTAACAACTTCCTGTATTCTAAAAGCATAAACCTTGTCACAAAGGCACTTCAGGAAGTCAGAGTACAAGAGAAATTAAAAAAAAATACAACACTATGCCCTGCTTACTTGCACTGCACTGCATTATTTTTTCAAAGATGCCTAAAATTTGATCTGATGCATCTCATGCAACTCTGTCTCATCAACTAATTTTCAGCCGGGCCTCATCCTGCCTGAATATCTGCTTATTTACTTAGATGGTAATCTTTGATTCTTCTACTATATTTGTATCCTGACTTGTGCAATGGGGTTCTGACCACTCTCTGGGATGTCCTTGAATTACTGTACAGCAGAGATATCCGAAAAGTTTCTGAAGATAAGGCCCAAATAAAGATGTACGATACCATAGTAATAGGCAAACTATAGTAGTAGGAAATTAGGCTACAATAGTAGAGATATCGTGAGATTTTTAGTAAGATGTAAATCACATGTATTACTGATCACTGTGAGATTTGAATAGCAAATAACTTTTGGCTATCTAGATTTCTTTTGCAACTTGTATTTTCTTGCATCTTTACACTGCTCAAATGGAAAAGATTAATGACTCTTCAACTTTGGAGGTCAAGGCAAGAAAAATCTCTTCTAAATTACCAAAAACTCAAGGTGCTGTGCTAGCACAGGCAAGAAAGGTAGTTATAGGACTGTAAAAAGAGAAGACAGCCGCTTGCTTGCTCATTTGCAGAGAACTTGAGTTCAAGTTTCACCTAAAAAAGGTGGAATGGTTAATAAATGATCAGTTCATAAGTTCTTTACTGGGCTAAGTACTTGCTGTGCTATAGTCTCACATGTCTTCAGTGAGACCGAGAGGCTCGGTTTAGTTAAAAAAAATGACAGGGTGGTTCAGTGTATTGATTTTTCCAGTGGACTTTTCTCATCTTACTTATTCCATTTCCTTTTGTTATTACTTTGTCTTGAGCAGAGCAAGTATGAGACCACCTGATGGGACTGAATGTCTACAAGTCTATGGGGCTGGATGGGATGCGTCCCCAGGGTCTTGAAGGAGTTGGCTGATGTGGTTGCCGAGCCGCTCTCCATCATATTTGAAAAGTCGTGGCTGTCAGGTGAGGTCCCTCATGACTGGATAAAGGGAAACATCACTCCCATTTTTAAGGAAGGGAGAAAGGAACACCCGGGGAACTACAGGCCGGTGAGCCTCATGTCCGTGCCTGGGAAGATCGTGGAGTGGATCCTCCTGGAGGAGATGCTAAGGCACATGCAAGAGGAGGAGGTGATCTGAGACAGCCAGCACGGCTTCACCAAGGGCAGGTCGTGCCTGATGGAGTGACAGCATCGGTGGACCAAGGGAGGGCGACGGATGTTATCTACTGGGACTTGTGCAAGGCCTTTGACACGGTCCCGCACCATATCCTTCTCTCTAAACTGGAGAGATGTGGATTTGGAAAGTAGAGTGTTCATTGGAAAAGAACTGGCTGGAGGGTCGCAGCCAAAGGGTTGTAGTCAGTGGCTCTATGTCCACGTGGAACCTGGCCATGAGCGGTGTCCCCCAGGGGTCCATCTTGGGACTGGTGCTCTTCAACATCTTTATCAACGACTTAGACTGTGGGATCGAGTGCACCCTCAGCGAGTTTGCTGATGACACCAAGCAGAGTGGTGCAGTTGATAGCCCTGAAGGAAGGGATGCCATCCAGAGGGACCTGGACAGGCTGGAAAAGTGGGCCCACGAGAACCTGATGAGGTTCAACCAGGCCAAGTGCAAGGTGTTGCACTTGGGTCGGGGCAGTCCCAGGTATGTGTACAGACTGGGAGAAGAACTCCTTGAGAGCAGCCCTGTGGAGAAGGACTTGTGTGTCGAGATTGACGAAAAGTTGGGCATGAGCCAGCAGAGCGCTCTTGCAGCCAGGAAGGCCAATGGCATCCTGGACTGCATCAAGGGAGGAGTGGCCAGCAGGGAGAGGGAGGTGATCGTCCCCCTCTACTCTGCCCTTGTGAGGCCTCACCTGGAGTACTGTGTCCAGGCCTGGGGCCCCCAGGACAGAAGGGATGTGGAGCTGTTGGAGCGGGTCCAGAGGAGGGCCACCAAAATGATGAGAGGGCTGGAGCACCTCTCCTGTGAGGAAAGGTTGAGGGAGTTGGGACTGTTTAGCTTGGAAAAGAGAAGGCTCCAGGGAGACCTCATTGTGGCCTTCCAATACTTGAAAGGAGCTTACAGGCAGGAGGGGGGCCAACTTTTTACACGGGTGGATAATTGTAGGATAAGGGGGAATGTGCTAAAACTGAAAGAGGGGAGGTTTAGATTGGACATCAGGAAGAAATTCTTCCCTGAGAGAGTGGTGAGGCGCTGGCACAGGCTGCCCAGAGAAGTTGTGGCTGCCCCATCCCTGGCTGTGTTCAAGGCCAGGCTGGATGGGTTCCTGGGCAGTTTGCTCTAGTGAGCTAGTGGCTGGCAGCCCTGTCCACAGCAGAGGGGTTGGAACTAGGTGATCTCTGAGGTCCCTTCCAACCAAGCCATTCTGTGATTCTATGATTCTCCTCCTTCTTTCTCTATTTCTCTTTCTTGCCTCAGTCTCACCAACTCTGTGCTACAAACACTTCCTGTGCATCTGACAATTTTCAATTTCAATATTGTCTGCCATGGACACAGAATAAAAATCTCTCAGAAAAACACCGGATCTAGGCAATAAAGGGCATAAATCATCCTTATTTTGACAGACTTACCTTCACTCTTTCCGCTGGTCGGCCTTCCGTAGGATAATTTCAGACATTCTAACACACTAAACAGTTTCAGACAGATCTTCAAGTCATGTTAGTCCATCTTTACCTTCAGAATTATGCTCTTTTGGCCTAGTATAGGCAAAATTCAGCTTTGAGTCAGTAGCGGTTCTGGTAGATTGTGGCATATATTCCAAATGTGAGTGAGACAGGATCTGGAAGAGGAAAGGACAGCATGTTAAAAATATTTGCAATAATGTAGTAAGAACTCTGGTATAGCTTACCCTAAGCCTAACCCTATTCCTTTAAAAAAAAAAAAAAAAAGAAATACAGCTTCTTACAACAGAGCAATAACAATCTATATCCCTAGATATATCTGTCCACTGTGTCTCTGTAGCCCTGATCTCAAAAGGCTGATCTCTTTCAACATCTGTGAGGGAGCACAGATCACATGCTCATGGTTTTATTAAGCATTGTGTTTGTAGGTGGCTTTTCCTGTCACTGTGGTTTAACTAAACTGTATTTTCTGAAAATGTGCAGCAGATTTTGTGGTGTCAATTGAAAAGGAAAAAACATTGAGTAATGTGATGTTCAATTGACATTGTAAACCAGGCACCATACGTCAATTAGTAGCTGATTTGAGGAATCTGATGTTGTTGAGTTCAGCATTGTAGAATATGATCTTTCTTTCTTTCTTTTTGTGTAGATTTCCAGTAAACAAAATAATGACAGTACAGAGGAAATAAGCTGTAAATGTTAATGCTCTGTTGGTAGTAGCTGCAGAAGGAACTCACTGTGTGCTCCCTTTCAGTGTACTTTGTTGTGTACAAAGAGCAAGGAAGTTAACAAGCAACAGACAGATTAAATTGTGCTCTTACATCATAATGTTATCAAAATAACCTATATAGCATTGATTTGGATAGACTGTCAAATAGAACACATGTACAAAGGCATTGTGGATATGTATGGACACCAGTCCAACCAAGTAGTGTAAAGATGCATCCACTCTGGGTTTGTGAAGACATGTGGTTTGAAAATGCTTTTTTTACAGATGTTTTACAAATGTGTTTTTTTTTTTTTTTCACTTTTTTTAGAGATTCACCCTAAATATGACATATATCAGAAGTTTAGGTATTCATGGTAGTCTACTCTAATATGACAGTTTTCGTAACTCCTTACCCAAACAAGGTAAGGGCCTACGCAGATTTCCAGTCATAGATGTTCCCATTGTTCTGGGCAATAACCTGCCTTCTGCTTTGAAATATCAAACTTCCAGATATTTAGGATGATACCTTGACAGCTATGCTGTCAAGAGCAGGAAACTTTTCCATGAAGAAGAGTGGAGCAAAAATTTTGAAAACTTCAGGCCTGATTTTTAGCCTTGTTGTACATCTGTTGTGCCTTTGGGCACAGCAGAGATGAAAGCAAGTCAGACTGGCTGCTGAGTTATTGGTGAAATCCACATGTGGGCAGACCTGGCATAGTGACTCGCTGACAAGCTTCCATTTGCCTTCGGTGTAAAGTGCATAGCTGAGAGAAGTCTAGGGTGTCTCATGACACCGGATGCTGGAAAGGCTCATATATAAACCAAAACGGGCTAAGGTGGGAGTAATTATACCACATGGGCTGCACAGAGCAGATACTGGATGGGCCTATGGCATTTTTTCTTGCATGAGAGACGGCAGAAATGTAAAATTTGCACAGATGTGTAGGAAAATATCAGATAGACCATCTTGTCTGCAATGACTTGTCTCTTTTTGCCATCAGAGAAGAATTTAATTGCAGAGCTAATTTGTCTTTTAAACTCATTTTAAGAGGTCATAAATGAAGTCATTGCTGAGGATACAGCCATCCTAGAGGAACCAGAGCCAGGATCCTTTTATCTATGTGTTGACTCTGAGCTCCTGGAATAGCTGTCCAGGCTTTATGCCAGATCTGCCTGTGTGTGGGTGTGTGAATGAGCAGGTTCTTACTTCAGTGGCTGGCCTAGGCAAGGAGGCTTATTCCTCACTCTGTGCCCAAAGGTGTTCTCCTTGAAGGACTCATTTACCGGAAACAATACACACACTTGTGCATGTACACACACACACGCAGATGCACACACAACCTGATTTGTTTGTGAAAGAAGTTTTACCGAAGTGAGTCTTCTGAGTCCAAAGGATTTTTGGCAGAAGGTGTTGGCCATGTATGAAAAGGTCATGGTCTCTGAGTGGTCTTGTATCCATGTAAGATCCATTCCCATATCAATTCCTGCGTGTGTTAATCTGACTATAAGTAAATGAATAAGACTGAAACTGTTCTTCTTTTCAAGAAGAACATATACCAGTTATATAATATAGTAATATATAATTTAACAAAGATTGTATAATGTAATCTAATCTTGCAGAAAATGTCAACAGAATGATTTGATTTGTGTGATACGTTTGCAAACCATGTTTGCAAAAGTCCCTAAACAGCTGTATGACTAACACCATTCTTATTTTTAGGTGCTAGTAAACAATGGATATCAGAAGTTTTTCCCTTGCTTTAGAGGTCTGTTTCTGTAAACAAGGGCACAGAGTGGCAGAAGGACAAAAATCCAGAGGATGACAACACAGCACAAGGTGACAAAATATCGTGAAAAATTTAACCTATATGTGTTCAGCACAAAGAATAATATCCTGAAAATATATTTTAAAATAATGTAGTAAATCTTTTTATATATAGGTCGCCTAAATTTCGTGTTAACAGGTAGGCAAACACTCGTATCATAACACCTTATCCTTATCCTGACACCGTAACCAGAACACCATTAATGTCCACTGGGATCTGAAAATTATTAACCTTGTAAGACCCACCAGAAATAAACATGTCTTGTAAAAATCAGTCTCAACTCTAATCTGTCTGGTGGAAATTAGGGACTGAGGGAACTGGGACTGTTCAGTCTGGAGAAGATGAGGCTCAGGGGAGACCTCTTTGCTCTCTACAACTGCCTGGAAGGAGGTTGTAGTGAGATGGGGTTTGGCGTCTTCTCCCAGGTAACAGTGATAGGACGAGAAGTAACGGCTTCAAGCTGTGCCAGAGGAGGTTCCTGTTGGGTATTAGGGAAAGCTTCTTCTCTGAGAGAGTGGTCTGGCATTGGAACATGCTGCCCAGGGAGGTGGTGGAGTCTCCATTCGTTGGAGGTGTTCTGGAAATGTGTAGATATGGCACTTAGGGACATGGTTTAGAGGTCACAGTGGTGCTGGGCTTATGATTGGACTAGATGATTTTAGAGGTCCTTTCCAACCTTAATTATTCTATGATTCTGTGATAATTTCAGTCCTATACTTATCTTTAAAGTATCTGTACAGTAGAAAATCTCTGCATAGGAATAATACCATACAACCCATGCAGATTTTACACTTCTCTGCTATTGTCCAAATGTTGTTTGGACAACCTAAGAGGTGCTGTCAGAGAACTGATTTGTCCAAAATACTTTATATATAATCTGCAAGGTTGCTATAAATTGTTCACAGACGAAAGTCACCTGTCTCCTTTGTAGCGACAGAATTACCAGCTACCTAGATCCGACTCTTGGCGTCCGGTGCAGACCAGCCAGCTCTGAGTAAGGTGCCCCTCATTTCAAATGATCAGAACTAAGTGACAAAGGCTATGTCTTACACACACTGATGGATCGGAAAATTTACAATACTGACGTGAAAGAGGGAGGAACAACTCCACGTTTTCATGTGTGCATAAAATCAATAGGGTTTTAAAATCCATACGTATTCCACTGGTGGAAAACATTAATCAAGAAATCTGCAGGAGAGTAAAGGGAAATGTTGTATTAAACACCAGTCCTTTCAGACTAGAAACATTCTCAGTGACATTTTAAAAGCAGAAGGCTCTGTCCAACAAGTAGCCAGTCAACTGGGAGCTGGCTACAGAGATGCTGAGGCACAATTACTATGCTAATTACAAAGGCCTGTTTATTGTGATTAGTAGCTGACATTTTGTAAAGAGTCACATAGGTTCTATGAAACTGTTGCAAGGTTCCATACAAAAAATATTAACTATATTTTCCAGAAAAAAACTTCAGATGCCACACTTTTTTTTTTTTTTTTTTTTTTTTTTCTTTCTTGTACTGATACCTCTCTCTGTACTTGTAAATGAAGTTATTTGAACAACATCATGAGCTCCCATTTTGGCCTTGAATGTGTTTCTGTAGTCACATTTGTTAATTGGGGGAGTATTTGATGTTATCACCTTAACTTCCCCATTACTCTTATTTCAAAAATGAGGAAAATCACAGCAGATAAGGCTAGAATCTTTTCAAGTAGCCAAAGTCTAACTACTCCTATGTGACCTGCAGTAAATTATTTTCAAAAAAAATTGGAACTATCTTTTTACATTGAGTATTCAAGTCTCTGTGTTCAGCTGATAAGCCCTTTAACTTTCAAATCTACAATGTCTTCATTTTTAAAGCTGCTCAACACCTCTAAAATCTTACTCAGAATAGTCTCATAACAGAGACCTAAACATTGTTTCCCCAGATCAGGAGGCTTCTAAAATACATTTAGCTGTGCAACATGAAATCAACCACTGGAAGAAAACAGGTGTCTCCCTTCTCTAGTCTGGTATAAACCCACTGGACTGTTTCATCAGAGGTCCAGTGAAGCTTTCAGTTTCACAGTGTATGGAAATGGTGGTTTTTCACTTGCCACTCAGCTAAGCAGCAGCTGTCAAAGTGTAAAAACATATCTCTATTTATTGGTTTAGAAAATGGTGCCAAATTATTAACTAACAGTCATACTTATCCAGCTACCTTGTGCATCAACAGACATCCTGAAACTAGTGAACCAAGGTTAGTTTAGACAATGTTTGTTAGAATCATAGTCATAGAACCATTAAGGTTGGAAAAGACCTCTAAGATCATCTAGTCCAACCATAAGCCCAGCACCACTGCGACCTCTAAACCATGTCTCTAAGTGCCACATCTACACATTTCCAGAACACCTCCAGGAATGGAGACTCCACCACCTCCCTGGGCAGCATGTTCCAATGCCAGACCACTCTCTCAGAGAAG
>VXAV01009986.1:48379-60562 GCA_013399715.1 Alectura lathami | reverse complement strand
TTTTGTATTGTGATTGGGGGGGGGGGTGTGGAAGGGGATATGCCAGCAAACGATTCAGTTTCTACAGATACCTTAATTTTGAAAAATGTAAAAAATTCTACAACAACAACAAAAAATAAGATTGCCAAGACCTACTGTACCTTGTGGGGGTTTTGGTCTCTCTTTTTCCTGCAGACAGCTCAGGGTCTTCCTTCTCCAGCAGACAGCCTAGATAGCTCTGGAATTCTTTGCTTCAGTTACACCCCTTAATAATTTCAGATCTTAGTTCCCCTGTGTATGAGATACTCCCTGTACTCCCACCCTTCTCTACTTATTTCTAGTTCCCTGAATTTCACTTTAGACCCATACGATGCAATTAATAAACAATTCTCCCCAAACCCAAGGATGTCTGAATGGGAACAAATGATTATGATCGTTCAGATATTGTCATTATCATACTTCCCCAGCCTAAAACTCAGTCACTGAGACTTTTCTGCTTTACATTGTTGCTCCCCAGCCACAGCAGGCAATGCTTTGGTTGAAAAGTTTGTCCCTGACTGTCAATCTTCCAGGAGTGAGAAAGTCTCTTTTACCTCATAATTTCTCTCTTTTCCAGAGAAACAGACCCAACACCCATAATCTTGCTTCAAACACATTACATATGTTGCTACAGGCTGTCCTTTATGGTTTCAACAACCTCAAGATAAGAGGGTTAAAGTGAGCTTCTTTTCTCTTCATCATTAACTCACATTCAACACATCTACGTTGTGCAGCAAAGCACAGTGTAAGGATCCCTGAGCCAGCACAGGCTGGAGCTGGGTCAGTTCCCTGAAAGCAGTGTTACTGTGTGGGTATGTAACAGTCGGGCTCTAAGCAACATCACCCGTAGTGTTTGCTGAGCATCCGTCCACATTGGTTGTAGGCTGGACAGAAGAAGAAGGTTGACATACAGAACTGAGCTGGCATATAAGCAGCTGTGACTAACAACCGGGCTGTGCAAACCAATAACACTTAACTAAACTTGTTTCTTGCAAATACAAGGTAAAATGTAGCTACGATACCTTCTACTGAAATTTATGCTAACATCACTTTCATTTGCAGAGGGCTAAAAGCATGTGGTGAGTTGCTGTAGGTCAGCTGATACTTGCACCTGACCCTGTACTAGCATTTTTCACACCATGAAAATACATTTGAACCTTCCTCAAGACTTTAAACAACTTCACTGCAAGAGCCGTTCTGCTCTGCTCACCCAACACCTGCTTCTCCCCAGGCATACAGCCCTCCCATAGGCTTACTTCTGGCTTTTTAATCCACTTTCCTTCACGCCACTTTTAAGTCTGGAACTACCTCCTACACTTCATTTCTTGGTTATATTGCCATTTTTTCTACCTCTCTATTCCTTTTACCCTTGGTATTAACCTCAGTGCTTGAACCAGACGTTCAGTAATTCCTGAAAAGGATCTATGGGTACGCTAGTTTCCATGTAAAATTAACAGAATGCTAAATAGTAATTAATATTTCCACAGCATCCACAGGGAGTCATTCCCTCTGGCTTTCTGGAATTAGTGAAGTCATGAACATTTTGCTGATAGCTTCTTCTTACTTTGGCAGTTGAAAAATCCCATTGTGGGATCAGGATTCTCTCCTTCCTCTTCTTTGCAAACGGCTCACAGGTACCAACCTACACTGTTACAGCCAGCCACCTGTAATCCAGACAGCAGCACTATGTCTTCCATCTCATTTTTATGTAATAACTTGGTTTGCTTCCTATTCTACTGCAGAATTGTTTGTGTAGTTCAGCAGCAAAAGAAAAAAAAAAGTAAACCGAGTAATTTATTTCATGAAACACCAGCCATTCACCCACAGCCCCAGTATGAACTCAGGGTGAATTTGTGATTTCTTGCAGACAACAGAGGACCAACCTGATATACAGCAGGCACCTACGAGGGGGTTCTCATCTATCCCCTAGGGCGCACTGGCTAAAACCTTCAAGGTATTCACTTGGAAGAAGCCAAGAAAGCAAAGCTTCTTGGAAAGAACATGAGCTAAGTGGTTCAGCATCCTGTGCAAGCCTCCCACCTGCTGAGCAGGAAGAAGGATTATTGCTGTTCCATTTGCAAGTAACAAGTGCCATTTCTTAGACTGCTGCAGGAGGTCCCGACAGAGATTATAAATTCTTGGTTAGATACTGGAAAATTTGGGTCAGAAACTGCTTTCATCAGGTTATATTTTTATACTTCCTTGTCAAGACAAAGGTATAATTATGAAGAAAAGAATAACCATGAAGCAGAGGTGCCTTTTGCATTTATATATGGAATTAGTAGATTTTTTTTTGACTTCTGGCATTCTCTATGCTAGGCATTGACATGACTGAGCTACCAGCACTGTTTCTGACTATTTACCAGAGGGTGGAAAACTACAAAACAGTAAGAAAGTGGAGTTTCCTTAAACTCTTACCTTCAGTCTAGCTTTTAACAAGTCTATATTTGAAGAAACCTACATTGCCTAGAATCTAATTTACACACAGTAAAACCTTGTATCCCTGCACTCTTAAGATAAATAAACGCCTAAATTGAAATACTGAATATCATAAACCCTTGTTCATGTAAAAAAAAAAAAAAATCTCAAAGATTATCCTGTAGACCTTAGTGATTAACTACTTAAACATACTCTTTCAGAAAAGTAATTTCTTAGCTTCTGAGAAGTCAGAGTGAGATCCTGAACCATGGCAAAAGACATCTGATGCTTGTTTCAAAGAAGCAGAACTGCAGAGGCATTTTTACAGAACAAAACAACAGCTGCTCGGCTTAAGATGGAAAGTTGCTGTGCTGGTCAAAGACGCCTCTTAGTACACATCAGAACAGGTTTCTGTGCATGGGCATCACCTTTCCTACAGCTTGGACGGTTACCATTTTGAAATTTGCAGGGGCTGAAAATCTGAATAAATCACTCAACTATATCTGACTGTACAACAGTTTGGAAACAGTGAGGAAAACTTGATCAAACTCCATTTTAAGACTACCTTCAGATTCTAAGCTCTTGGGCAAGAACTTTCTTTGTTCTTTGTTTGCACAGTGCCTAGTTCAGCAGGGTCCTGTCAGGACTAGGGGTCCTAAGTTCTACAGCAATACAAATAATAAATAAAAAAATAATAATACATAGTATATGATCAATAATACCTACTTTATACCCTGTTTTTCAAAGACGGCACTGCACCCCAGCAAATACTTGAAAAATATGGTAACAAAGTTACCAAAGTTGCAAGACAAATGCAATTTGTTTGATGCAAATATTTAACCTTAGGGTTTAAGTGGCTGGGAAACTCATTAATATTGCTTCACCAGCACCGAAACAAACACAGACCAGAGAGATGTAACTAGTTCATGCACAGCCTTGGGAGTCTAGCAGAAACTGGGAGGGAATGTGTAAAAGCCGAGACAGCGAATCCATGGCCAACTAACTTCTCATCTCCACCATCCATTTTCATGCTGAAAGGAACCAGATGCAGAAAGATATTTCCAGTGGTTTTTTTTGGTGTTGGCATTTTCATTTGGAAGATAAAACAAAAACAGATAAGATAAGCAAATTGTACTGAAACACATATTCCCTATGGCTATCTCATTTTTCCCAAATGACTGCTGCATGAAATTCAAAAATTAAAGACTGGGATTTGAGAACAAAATAATAACTTAAAAAGGAGACATTTAGGAGAGAATTTCCTAAGGGTTTCATTCTTTCCCCACTATTCAGCAAGGAGAGCAAAAATACAATCCAAAAGAGGAGAGAAGTTGTCAGAGGGGATTAGAAAGTCCAGTCTTTCAGCCTGGCTCCCATTTTGCTAATTTTTACAGTAGATTATTTAAGAAGCGGTAGATGCTCCAATAGAAAGCAGGCAGCAGCAAACACAGGCATCATCTCCTCCTTCCAGCAGGTCTGTGCAGTCTCAGTCTCTTGCTCCAGGAAGGAGAGGTTTTCCTTCCCACACTTGTTACTGCCTTGTAGTGTGGGAGAGGGGAGAAGCGTCTGCCAGGGGCTGGGATCTGCCACGTCGGAAGCTCCCCTCCCTCTGCTGGGCTAAAAGGAGCTCAAGTATTCCAGTGCAACCTCATATACAAATTTATACTGTTCCTGAAAGAGAGAACAGAAATTAGCAACATTAGGATACAGCTGAAGTCCTCGGAGCCTCATTCGACAAACTGCCCAGCATGGCTCCTCTCTCCCTCTCACACCATTTGGCAGGACCAGGCAAACACTAACTGTATTTCTATGTGATACCGAACAAGCATTACTAAGAGATGTCAATGGAAGAGAAAAACGCTCAAAGAGAGAGCCACCCTATGGACTATCCATCAGTTGCTCCATGCCCTCATTGCACACGTTGCTTTTGAGGAAAAGAATTCAGCATGATCGATTGAGATGTTTGAATTCAGGAGAGTTTAATCTTTCTGGCTGCAGGGAGCAAGGTCTGTGGTTCAGACTCCTCTCCCTCCCTGGTTTCAAGGTGTGTCACAGCAATAAGCACCAGGCTGTATGCACGCACAGGAGGACAAATCCTTCCCACTCCCCATAGCCATGGTGACAGCAGCTTGGGGTTTGACCTGGAGGCAGCTGGCTGTGGGAGGTGCTGCCCACTTTGCTGTCAGGGCGGCTGCTCCCCGTCTCTTCTAGGAGAGATGCAGTGGGGCTGGGGGATTCATTGCACACGCTAGGATGGGGCTGTTTTTAATTCCACTGGCTTAATGGTGTGCTTGGTTTTGATCCATACTGGGCTAGACCGTCAAATTTTGTACCTATCCCAAAGTCCCCCTGCATGTGCGTGGTGGGGTAAAGTGCAGGAAAGAAGCTTACCAGTGACTCCACCATGTTGGACTTGTTATTCCGTAACGTTTTCACTATGTGGAACACGTCGATGATATTTTGCTGTTGAATCATTTCACACACACTGCAGATGGCACAGAAGGTGCCACTGCGTCCGCCACCATTCCTGGGTGCACAAGGAAAAAGGCAACAGATGAAGCCAGGTGAGGGATGAAACGACTTACACATCAGCACGGACACTGGGAGAGGTCTGCGGTCACCAGCCTGCTAGAGGAAGCTGGTGGGCTTGTGAAAGTGCTCTGCAGGGCAGCATGAGAGCTGGCAGAGCCACGGCACGAGGGAAGGACTAAGACCATCCCTGGCAGCGGTGGAGTGCCAGGCACTGCCCTGCTTTTCCTCACTCCTCTGGGGCTCCATGGCCAGAGCTGGTGATGGCAGAGAGCAGCAGAATCTTTGGCTCCTCCTCACCACAATCAGCAGAATCTCTGGGCCAGGTTGTTATACTACAGCACAACATCCAACTTGAAGCGTATTACAAAAGTAATTTCACTTCATTTTCCCCAGCTGAAGCCTGGCAAGCCACCAGAATCCCAGGCCCATAATCAGTTCTCTTGACACACTTCACGAGGTTACAGACGTTTTCCAGCCCCACTTACAGGCAGTGGACAACGGTGCGGCCGTCCCTCCCGTCGTACTGCTCCTGCCACTTCTCCAGCCGCCGGACCACCTTCAGCAGGGAGCGTTTGGAAGGAGGGGTGTCCCGGTACGCCGGCCAGCCAATGTACTGCAGGTGCTGAACTATGCGATAGCCATCCTGGGGCTGAAACAGAGAGCCTTTTCAAGATGCTACAGGGAACGGGGCAGGAAGCAGAGCGATGGGGGGAAGCAGGGGGTACTGACTGCACAGCACCTTCTGCTCTGAATTTGGTATCATCAGTGCTAGAGTCCTCCACTCTGGATAAGTGATACAGTGGAGAACAAGGGCTTTTCAGAATTCTGGATGATAACAGTGAATTCAGATATTACAAAGCCAGGCAGAAAATAGCTGCTAAGGATCCTTTGTTTTGTTTCCAGTAGAGAAAAAATGTCCCATCAAAGTGTAAGAACAGATCTGATATGTCTTTCCTGGTAGCCAGTGCAGGAGATTAGTTGTGCCATGAAAATTAAGGCAAAGAAGGCTCTCAAAAAAAAAAAATCTGTGGGGACTATGGCAGAAAGGGTCCTTACAAGGATTTTAGAAGTGGCTACTGCTGCTGAACATAGAGAAATGTGAATTCACCGCAGCCACGCTGCCAGCTACACATTTACAAGTCAGCTTCAGTGGGGAGTCCCAGGGACATAGTTTTGTTAGCCATAGGACTTGAAAGCTGTCCACGGCTCAGAGGCAGTTGGCTTGAGATTTGGGGTGGTTCGTGTTAGCTGTTCATGTAACTAGACCCCATATAATGGCATAATTGAATTGCTGCACAGGCTCTGACCACGCAATCAGACACAGATGCATGGACAGTATGGAAATGTAATTTCCGTAGTCTATTTCCACTTCTGATTAAAAAAAAAAAAAAAAAAAAAAAGAACAAAAAAGAAAGAATCAATCTGGGAAACAACTAATGAGAGAAAAATCCTCTGCTGAAACCCTTCGAGTGCAGCCCTGAAGTTGCATGGGTCCAGTGTGCAGATAAGCTTTGCTTCTACCATGTCAGCTGTACTGGGGCTGTGGGATACAGACAAAAAGTTCCTTGCAGAAATGGCAGTTGTTTATTTATAGGAAAACAGTGGCAATTAGGAATCCCAGTCAGGCCAGTAAACATTGCATTTGTCTACAGAGACACTGCAGAGTAGCTGACAGATAGGGAACAGCTGACACTATCGCAGCTCATTTCCTATGATACTGATGGGTTTATATTGGCTACTAAGTGATTAATTGTTCTTCAATATACATAGAAAAATGCATTCCATTTAAGTACAGATTTTCAGCTCATGTCATCCACTTTCTACTTTTGGCCAAAAGGCTTTTACCAATACAGAGTGGTGCAATTAAATGTTAAAGGAAGTAGCTACTAAATTCTGCAGTGGAATTTTGTTACTAGGTGAGAGATTCTGCATCCCTAAACCACATACTTGGTTTTGCCTCTTCCCCATGCCAAAACATATTTTTGAGAACAAATAAGGAATCTGTTTTTTCACTGATCTTACCCTGGCCATGTTGCAGATCCGGAATATCCGGTTGATGATGTCTTCATCGATGTCTGCTGAAACAAACTCTACTTGAATTGGGCCATAACAACAGGACGTCTTCTCTGGCCAGTACTGCATGCAGAGCTAGTGAGAACACCAAAAGAAACAGAAAGTTCCTTAATATTAACAAGGAAATACATGATCAGTCTTGCTGCACTTCAAATTTACAGCCAGCTCAAAATCCATAACCAATCCCCTATCACAGAACACATTTGCTCAGAAAGGCCTCCTTCTAGCTCCATAAAAGTTCTTTACATCATGAATCTGAAGACAAAAAGAAACGTATTTTAGAAGCTTGACTTCTTTTTCTTTTTCAGTTTAAACACCATTTCTGCCTGATTGAATTCTGTTGTGTAAAGGTGAAGAAAAATGGCTGACAAACGAAGGATCATGCCCCCCCTACAGGGGCATGGATTTGAATCGAACGTTAGAAGATTAGTGTCTGCAGGCAGATGTAACAGGAATCACAGAGGTGTGGTGCTAATGAGGAAACCAACAAAATTAATCTTAATTCAAGCAAAGAGGATTTTTTCTGTAAAATGAAATTTTTATGCTGATAGTACTGAATTCAAAGCATAAAAAAACCCCTAATATTCACACAAATTACAATCCAAGTATTTCAAACCCATCTGGAAATAGATCATGGCAAGAAAATATTTTGCATGAGATCTCATTAGCAATTTCTGCTGAGATTGTATTTTTTTTTTTTTTTTGCCTCCTATTTTCAGGTGTAATTTTTTGAGAAGGTTTGAAGGCACCGGATGCTCATTTGAACCTGACCTCAAGCTTTTCAGGTTCAATCACTGTCAGTAATAATGTCAAGTGTGTGCATGCTCCTGCATTAATTCTGTATTCCTGTTATTCCTTTGATCATATAGGACTGAAATTGGGTGGGATATTCACACATTCTTATGCATCTTTGCCCTTGTTACTTTTTCAAGATAAAAAGCAAGTCAAGACCACATAAGCAAGTCCTTTGAAGGTTATCTTTACTCTCCATCCAGACTTTCAAGCAGCCTGCAGATCTCTCAAAGCATTTGCCCAATAAGCAGGGAGGTGGGAGCTGAGCAGGTGCTTTAGGAAACAGCCTCAAGGGGCATTGGAAAGAAAGGAAAGATTAAACTTCAATTTAATTTTAAAAACTACTTTTCATAAAGCAGGTCTGTGAATGACCAGCTACGCAAATGTGTGTTTATACAGTGGCTATAATGGTCTGTTATGTTCTCTGGACTCCAAGTGGTTTTATTTGCATTCTTCCCCTGCATAGCGGATTAAAGGCTCTCATACCTATGTACGTGGTTAATAAATAAAAATGTGGTTAAAATGTTTAGTTCTAACCACAGCTTTTATATAAGCAATTTTCGTGTTTGTGTTTCACTGGTGTAGATGAGTAAAACATCTCCCTTTGGCACACAAATGTGGTATTTTTTGCATGCAATCCTACACTGACCCTTCTGTACTTATGGTGTAGCACTTGGATTAGGCAACGATGAGCAGTTAAGTAGTAACATTGCTGTACACTAACAGTGCAAGAATAAGGCTGTAACACAGTACAGTTTCCTTTTCAGAAATCTCACTTCCACAACTGATATCAAACTTCCACGCCTTGCCTTGAGAGCTCGTAAGATACAAACTTTAAAGCTATCCTCGACTTCCAGTGCCAGCTGGGTGTGTTTGGTGTTGGCTGCAGACTCGAGGTAGGTGAGCAGAGTAACTGTCAAAGCGACTTACTGCATTGCCAAACCTCCTTTTCTGTGCCTGCAAACCACCTCATAAAAACTGAGACTTTCTAGGGGAAAAAAAAGCAGGTAAGGTATTTTGCAGAAAGATAGTCGACAAGAATCACACTGTCTGAGGCTGATAGGTTTGTGCTTTCTGAGAACGAGGTGTGAGAAAGGACGTCTGGTTTCCAGAAAATGCAGTGTTTTTCTTTAAAGCATCTGGTAAAAGAAAAGATGAAACCTGCCTCTGGGTTCTGTGCTAAGGCTTGGAAACAGGCAGGGAAAATTGGGCAGGAGGCAGCACATGCTTGGGAGCTGTAGTTCCTTGCGCCGAGGGCTGGGGCTCGGCAGTCACCAGGAGAGCACACTTGTGAGCAGAGCCCTCACAGCAGGCAGAAGTGAAATCCCACAGCTTCCACCCTGAAGGGAGCTCCCCTCGATGAACAGGTAATTTTTTTTTTCTTTAATGGTAACAGAGAAACCGAAGAGACCAACAATCCCGCTGCCTTCAAGTGCAGTAAGATTTTGAAGGCAGCGAAGAGACAAATAAAAAATTAATCCACAAAGTACCAACTACTTGAGCGTTCTTCTCCTGTTCAACAAGTGCTGTAATGGGTGAATTAGCAATGCCAGACGTACTCTCCACACAAATTGCATGATTACTCCTTTTTGAAAGCTGTTATCTTCTGCCACTCATCAGCAAGGTGCCTGTGAACTCTGGCACAGGAGGAGCAGCAGCAGCGGCTCCTGCCCTGCCAGCTCCACTTCTGAGAACAACAGTGTGTTCAGTAGCCAAGAAACAAACTGACACATGAAAGAAAAAACTAAAAATACACAGCACAGTGTGCTTCTCCAGAAACAGGGCAAGCTGCCCTTCTCAGTACTACCACATTTCATTGGAGAGCTCAGGGAAAAGATCTTTCCAACGTTTTCAGCACATCTCTGGGTTTTATTCTTCTGGAAATGCTGAGTGAACAAACAAGGGTGCAGCACATAGCTTTTGGGGAAGAAAGCAGGAAATGGAAATGGGACTGGAAGAAAAATTTAGGGCCACAAAGGCAGCGTACTTAGATATATAATCTCGGTTAACCCCAAAACATTGTTCCAGTTCCCTCATCTCTTCCATTCTGTTCTCGTCAACAGCCTTATTTAAATGGCAGTAGCAACCTTCTGGAAACCCTTTGGATGTGAGAATAAAGCCACAGGACTGAGATGATGAAAAACCCCTACCTGGGCTGCATCCATCTCATTCAGCATCACAACGGAGGAGCAGTTGTAATCGAACACCAGCCTCCAGAAGTCTGCTATGGTGTTGGGCAAAGGGTGCTGGGTTACAATAAAGGCAGCAGGTTGCTTGTGGCTCTAACAAAAGAATAAGATTAGTTAAAAAAAAAAAAATCAATCAACTTTTATTCAAACGAATATTACACCCGGGAGGCTATGGCTAGGCAATCTGAGCCATTTAACCAGATTATACAAATCACATATCCCTCTCCTTGTTATCGCTGTGCAATGAATGAACGTCTCATAATGGGATTCTTTTGCACCCAATGAAGACATTTCATTAAAGAAGTGTCACAAGAGCAGAGATTACCCAAATCAATTATTTATATTTTGAGACTCTGCAAATAATACTAATGCTACTATTACTACTACTATCAGTAATATTAATAATGGGAAACAAAACAGCCAGGAGGAAATGCTTTCCTTTTTGCTGCAACAGACTCCAGGAACTAGAGGAGGGATTAGCCCCCGCCCCGCTATTGCTCCCCAGTGGCATAATGCTACACAGGTGGCACATTTGGGTCACAGCCATGGTTTAGAAAGGCCATGGGGGAGCATTCAGAGCCTGCACTGCTGGCATTCAGCTTCTGCCGCTATTCTTTCACATCAGAAAAGCCTTCTGCCCTCAATTTCCCTAACCACAGAGGGGAGGAACTGCGGTCCTGCCCTCTGGGGGCTGCGTTAATGAATGTTTGCCAGGCACTTTGAGATGAAAAGGCAGCAGCTCAAAACTTTATCGCTTTCCAACCAGAGCAGCAATGCTTACATGAGCCTACAAATGCTCTGTCCTTTGTGCTGTACACCTGTGAGGCAGACTTGAATCAAAAGTGGCAATTTTTGGTTTAAAAAAAAAAAAAAATGGTTTGGAATTTAAAGTACAGAAATAAATAAACACCCAAAGTAGTAAGATAGCAGCTGTGGGGGATGCCTTTTCTCCTCCATACGAGCCAGCTGTGAGTGCAAGTGGCCTGTGCTGGGAGGGAACAGGGCTCTGTGCATGACCTGCAACACTTTGCAGGGCATCACTGCCCCATGTTCTGGGGTGCACATGTGAGCACGGTGATGGGAAATAAAGTAATGAGAAGGAAAGGGAAAGCTGTTGGGAAATGATCAACCCAGAAGGGATTTTATCCTTTATACAAAAAAAAAAGAAAATTACCAGGAATTTTGTGTGAAAGGATACAAGTAATAGCAAAGAACTCTGAGGCAGTGAGGGACTAAAATGTGCAGACATATTCCCAGTCCCTAAGAAAAGAGAGAACTGATTGCCCTTCTGCAGATTTCCCAAAGCACAAAACATACTTGGAAGAAAGAAAGGAAAAAAGTTTCCTCAGGCACACTTCCAATGAAAACATCACAATTTTCTGAAAAAAAAATCTAAAATTAGTTCTGTGACAATTGGACTTAACCTCTTCAATGCAGTAGTATCACTGTTCCCCTGAGACTGAAAGAACAGACAAGATTAACAAAAGACTGACCCTATTCAACATTGCTTGGGAAAAAAATGATGACACTTCACCCCGGATCATATTTACACACAATCCAACTGCAGTAATTAGTAGCTTTAAAGGCATCTCTGTCCAAAAGCAGTTTAGGCACCACAGCAAAAAGAAACCATCAGCATAATTCACCCCACACAAATGCCCTCTGCTGCGAGGGTCTAGCCTATAAACAAAGTGAGGGAAAATGCCTTCAGACAGATTCACATCAGCTTAACTCATGTCCTTCAGCCCTAACGTTTTCTGCACAGCTGATCCCTACGCTCCCATATTCCTAACTGCAGTAGTTCAGATAAATCACTCGCTCCACACTGAGAACTATTCTTTTCAAAGAGCTGACCTGGCAGTTCCTGGTGAACATTTCTCTTTCTGCTTGTGCATCAGCCAGTGGGTAGAGCTGTCCCACCACCACTTCGTTCAGCTGCCTAAGACTCAACCTCAGACTGCACGCTCAGGAGCTACTTAGCCAAAATTTTTCCACCAGCCTGAGACAGAACAACACAGACTGTGATTTACCACGTTACCAAGTGACACATTTCTGCGAAGGAGAGAAAATTCACGTGGCTTCGCCCACTTTGGAGGTATCAGACTCTGAAATTGCATGGGGTAAAAAAAAAAAAAAAAAGGGGGGGGGGGGGGGGGGGGGC
>VXAV01009986.1:10188-48334 GCA_013399715.1 Alectura lathami | reverse complement strand
AAAAAAAAAAGAGGGGGGGGTGGGGTGTGCAGTGCTGCTTACATCCATGAGCGCAGCATTGATGTAGTTACTGGATTCGCCATCCACAGAGATGAGGAAGGGCAGGCACCGGTCCAGGGGCAGCACATCCATGCAGCGATTCTTGTCGTGGTTCCTTGGCAAAAGGCCGATGCTGCAGTCTTCTGGCCGAACGCGAGGTGTCACGATATTGAGAGTCTGTGAAGGGGGGAGAAAGAAGGGAAGACAGAAGCAGGCTGAGCATATTTGAGTTCACTTCCAAAACGGATGCCATCTGTTTATTCTAAAGGTACAGCACATCTTTGGGATCCTAGAGAAGAAAAAATAGGAGCACAGAGGAGCTTGTTGCTGCTACAGTACATCACATTTTGCACAGTCTCCTGAGGTGCTCACCCAGACAATAACAACTTCCAGCTGTAAAACCCCACAGCAATTGTGTAATGTCTCTGTTCTTTCCAGAGGCTGGCAATAGTTGTCACAGTTACACGTTGCAGCTTTCATCCAGCCATGGGGTGAAACCTCCTGGTGTTTCTCCCCTCCCTAGGGTGGGCACACACATCCTTCTCCCTCTTTGAGTGGGTCCTGTGCAGAAGTACCCTGAGCTCACCCACAGGTCAACTGGCTTCAAATCCTTTGGTGATTCCTCAGGCAAACCACTGATTTCTTTTAGCAATACACACAAAAACCTAAGAAAAAAGGGTTGTTTTTTTTTTTGTTTGTTTGTTTGTTTTATTTCAAACAGGAAAGCCAAGCTACTGCCCCTGTTATTTAGATTGCTCCTTCCCCTGTGGAGACACACATCAGATGCTTCCCTTACCTAGTCACACCTTACCTCTGGGATCTTGCTGTAGGTTTTTTACCCTCATCTGTCTTTCCCACAGCTTGTCAGAATGTGTTTCTCTAAATGCAATTTTGTATTATCCATTGTGGAGGCCTCCTGACAAACCAGTCCAGGTTGGTACAAATAGCAAACCCAGGTGAATGCATCTTTAACACTGTCACTTAAGCCATGGAAGACCAGTGGCAATCTGATGGCATTCTATTTTTACTTGTCATGTATTCTTTACTGAGCACAGCCCAGGCAGTCATACAGTGAATTCCTTTGCAACCACCAGAAGAACACAAAATATTTAGGGCCAACAATTTTTACAAAGAGCTTGATTTCTTCCACAGAGAATTTAAGAATGGAGAAAGGAGGAGGGTCTGACAATCTAATATATAGGAATGTAGACATAGAAAAGTAGAATTTTAAATAGTGTAGTTGCTGTAAATTATGCAGGTTCTGCATAAAAGTCCCCTTGTCTAAGACGGGAAACAGGCAGTCTGGCAAGGGAAGCATAATGAAACCTGAAATCTCTGACAGTGAAGATAATTAGGCAAGTAACTTGTTAGTGATTTACTCCTGTCTATTTTACGTCCTTCCCCTCACTCCCTTGCTTCTGTGCTTTCTCAGATTATAAAAACTCTCCAGAACGAGCTTTTATATGTTCAGGCAATGTGTAGCGCATGAAAAATCCATCCGGTCTTACCTGAGGGACAATGAGACCTAAATAATACAAACTGCACCAAGAGATACAGTTAGATCAACTGGTTCATAAAGACTGTAGCAAAAGACACCATCTTCTGCGTTAGAGGCAGACAATTAAGGCTGAAGAACGCTCTAAGCCAAAATCCTGTAAAAATAGCATCCTACAACTAGACAGCGAATGAACCTCTTATGCAAAGTACAGCGGAGCATTTCCTTCCCAAAGGAGCTGCCAGCCCCTGGCAGCTCAAAAGAACAAGCACACGGGCGACAAATCTCTCTTCATATCATGACAAAATAAGCACACTGAACGGTGTCATTTTTTTTTTTTAATAGCATAGCAGCATTTGATGAAGTCAGACTTTGGTTCCTTCATGCCAAGTGTCCAGAACCAGAAACACTTTTACAGATCTGATATCACTTGATAAAACCAGATTTTTTTTTTAATTGAACTGTCATCAGTTGGGATCCACACTCTTTATCTCACTGTATCAACCCTGATGATTCCCTGCAAGGTTTCAGATAAAACACACACATTCTGCCTTTGTGTAGAGAGAGAGAGAGGAAAAGAGGCATCCGGCTCAGACTGCAGCTCCTGAAATCATCTCTTTCTTTGCTGGGGAATGGAGAGGCATCTCCCACAATTAAAGGGATCTCTACCTTTTAACTGCTGACTGACAACAGCCTCTTAATAAATAGCAGAAGCCTGCCTCTCTTTCCAGTCAAAATCACCTTGCACTAAACTTCCCACAACATTATGTTTTTCCATACACTGGTGTCGGTTGAAAATCCTGAAAGGACTTATGGATACATTGGGAATAACGCTAGGAACTTCAGTTCACTGTTCTGGAGGGTGAGATCTCTGCTGTGCCGGAGGTACAACTGCACAGGGCTGCTGGCTTGTGTGTCCCAAGCCCCATTTTATCAGGGTGGGACAGGTAATGGTGTCAGCACAAGGTGGAGCAGTCCCTGCTTCACCACTTGCCCCACCAAACAATGCTCCTACAGCACTTGTGAGTTTTATTAAATGTAATTTCAGCTCTGGCTAGCAGGTACTTGTAAAAATGTACAGAGTGAACACAGGGCTTCAGTTCGTTGAAAATTAGTACTAGAGAAAGCAATGCTCACTGATGGAAGGATGTCAACGAGTTGATTGTCAAGACTCTGAAGCAACACACAAGCCACAAGAACAGTTAATAAGGGGCCTTGAGGCATAAATGTTTCTGCATAAATTACAGAGGAAATAAACAACTGATGTTTGCTGAAATGAGAAGTACAATGTTATCTACAAAAATTAGAATCCTTGCTCTGTTGAAGTGATGGAGAATTTATCCTTGCCGAAGGCTGAAAATCCCATGCTTAAAAACAAACCTCTACCTGATTCAGTAGTGAAACAACAGAAATCACCTCAAGTCAGACCTCAGCTCAGTGTACCCCTTCTCTGCTGTGCTGGAAATGATAAAATTACACACAGAAATTGATTAAACACCTTCAGTGCACCAACTGCAGTGACTAAGACAGAGATATGAAATTACCTGAAACTCATCTTTTATCTGGCTGGAGTTTGTCTGTGGATCTAGTCTGCTGATGTTGTAGTATATGGACCTGAACTCACACACTGGAATGGCTGTGTTGCCGCAGAGACATGCCTCCAGAATGGCATCATGGACAAATACATACTGTTCCTGTGCAGGGGAGGGAATAAGATGCTAAAGTCATATTTTTGATACAGATCATGAAATATCACACTTTTTTTTTTCTTAAGTCATGCCTGTTATGCATATTTGGCTCTGTTTCACGTGGAGACAAATTGCACAGTGTGCTATGTGACAGCTTTGTGAGCATATTTCATCCATCATTGAACGTGAGGTCTCATGTGTTCATTTCAAATTTACAAGTCAAATGGGAAGTCATTGGTATCAGGAGTGCTGAGGCAAAATGGGGCTGGGACAAGATGGAAATCAGGGGGGCCATCGAGAGGCAATGGTCTCTTCATTACCAAGAACGGATTGTGCACCAGACCTATGACAACAACAGCAAAAACACCTGAGCAGACAGGTCTGCTCCACCTGTCTGATCAAGGCTCCTGGAAAATATGGCATTCTGGGAAAAGGTATTTCCCTGCACAAAATACGAGATATGAGAAGTCCCTAAAGATAAAAGTCCTTCTCTGTTCCAGACTTTTGCTCTGTCCATCAGGAGGGGAAGCACACATGTAAAACTTGTGCAGTGGGACAGCAGTCCCACAGGAGTTTGTGTAGCTGCTAAATGGCATGTGGTGGAGCAGCTTGCTTCATCAGCACCGGACACTTAAATCAAGGACATTTCGTTTTTTCCGTTTGCACTTGATACAAAGTAGGTACTGAGTCTGCAGTACACCTGCGAATGACTCAGGATTCAGGAGCTAGCTTTTCTACCATGAGAATAAAATCCATCAGCAATGCTAAGACCTAAACTTCAGTGCTCGTCCTCCTGTCCTGAGGTTTGAGGCGCTGCCTGTGGATGGGATTCAGCGAACCTCTGGCTGTGTTTAGCAAAGACAGTTCTGCATAATCCCACCACAGAGGAAGTTCATTGACGTAATGAAGTGCTGGACCCCTGCTGAGCAGAGCAGCTGACAGGAAAGCAGCAAGGTGAGAGGAGACCTGCTGGCACTTACCTCTGTCTGCACCAAATTGACCCTCTGGGAGCGCAGCTCTCGCACGCAGTTAAATATATCGACCACGCCTTCGTTCTCCGCCATGTCTAGCATGATGTCAATGGCAATAAAGCACCCGGTCCTCCCGGCCCCAGCACTGGAAAAGGAGAAGACAATGAGGGCCTGAAAGATGAAGGGACCGTGCAAGGCAGGGCCTTACAGAGGACAAGGTAACTACACAAACACAGCTGCCTTCTCCCGAAAGCCGCTCCCCTCTCCCTAACGGGCTGATTTTTGTGTCTAGTTAGATTAGTTTGGGATTTAAGAGAATGAGGTGAACCACTGTTTCTGGAAAGTGAAATGGACCCAGGAAGGAGGAAAGAGGGCTTTGTTTTCTTGAACATCAATAAAAACTTATTCTACAGAAATGTTCATTATGTTATTACAGGTCAGTTCTCCTGCACAGCTCTCATCAGACAGGGAGATGTGGGAGAGCAGCCTCCAGGTTGCAAAATGATACACTTCAGGATGGTGGCAGTGGGGATGTGCTTTTCCAAGGGTTTTCTTCCCATGGGACTGGTAATAGGCATGCACATTTACTCAAGTGGGCATGATGGAAGGGGATTAGTCCCTTGTCTCAGACATTTTTTTCCCTTCTTAATCAGGAGGCTGGGTCCCAACCAGGATGATTTCAAGTCATGGATTGTAAAATTATAGAGAAAGGAGCCTGAGGCTACTGAAAACCTTCAGTTTAGACCCCCCCTGCTGTGCACGAGAACTGGAGCATCTCCTGCAAAGTGTTGTCATTGTGTCCTCCTTCCCTCCTGGGAAATCATCCAAAGCTGTTTAGGTGTGAAGGATAGAAAGAGGAGAACATCTCTTCACATTACGCCGAAGGAAAAAAGAAAACTCAGCTTGAATCAGGGAAACTTCAGTTGCTTGAAAACTCCAGCAGAGCCAAGAGCAAGGCGATATGAATGACCATAAATTAATGGACCAGATTAATCAACTGCTGAATAGAGACAAGATATTTTTCATTTGCAGAATTTTAATGAATAACTGGCATTTCCTCTCTCTTTATCTCTCAGCTTTTCAGAATTTTAACAAATAGTTATAACATTTCTATATTTAGAGGACCCTGGCACTTCATAAATATCGAATAGTGATAATATCCAGCCAGGCATCGGTAGGGAGAATTTGGTAATTACCACTTAAAGCAAGTCATTAAAATTCAAAAGCAGATAAATAACAGAGAGGAAATGGCATTTATTCATTAAAATGTGAAGGATGAAAAATTTCTTCTTTCTTTCTTGGTAACGATGAATCAGGCTCAGACTCCTTCCAAGGCCAGACCCAAGCCACAGCACCAAGGCAGCAAATTCAAGCCCTGAAGGAATTCCCTTCTGCCAGCATCTCAGGCTTAGCTGTATTTTATTATGAATCTGATTCATTGTTTGCTAAAATAAAAAAAAAAAAAAGGGAAAAAAAAGAAAAAAAGAAAAAAAAAAAGAAACAAACACCCCAAATAGTTTAAAATAAAATCTGTCTAATTTTCCCTTTGAAAGTGATTGTGGGACATATTCTCTCTCTCCTCCTGATCACAGAGCATGGCACTAGGAGGTAAGTGCCTGCGGGCTGCTCAGGGTGAGATTCTGAGGCAGCCAGCTCTGCTCTCTGGCCTGGTGCTCCGTCCACGTCCCCCTTCTGAGCAGGTGCACTGAGCTGTGACCACAGCACTGCAGAAGCAGCTGCTACAAACCCAAGCTTGGTTTTTATAGTAATGTATTTCTCTACATTTGAAATCATACATTAATGATGGTTAACTTTACTGTGGTATGCTACAACAGCAACTGTTTTCACTGTAAAGCCAAATAAAGGACATCTACTGATGTCCTTTATCCAGTCCAGCATAATCCTCTCCAAAATTTTTCCAAGGCTGCAAGTTCTTGGAGAAATGTGATCAGTACTAGTACAGCCCAAGTCAGGAGAGCTGGTTTCTCCTCCTGGCTCTGACGTCTCTGCTCTCCCACCACCATCAGCATGTCTCATTACATCTCTGACTGTTTGTTCTCCCTGTCAGGGACACACTCCCCATATTCGTGCCCTCCTTGCACAGCAGGGCCTTAAGCTCAGCTGGAAGCAGACAGTGCAGAAAGAGCACACAACAGCAGCACCTGAGGAGCCAGCCAGCATGCAAATCCATAATCTGAATTTTCACAGCTGTAAACCAAGCAGTCAGTTTTCCAAAGGCATTTGCCTCTTATTTACTAGCTGGAAGGCACTGGGCAGGTTTTCAGTCTGCAATTCCCATTCAGGCTGGGCTTTGCAGAGGCCAAGATGCATATGGCTGGTATCCATAGCTGGGAAGGCAGAAAAACATTTGAGAGAAAACCACTGACCCTGGTGCAAGGCTGAACTGCAGCACTTGTGGGTACAGAAAAGCAAAGTTNTGGAGATATTTTTTGCCCAATAGGGCTTGTAAAAAAAAAAGTTTTTTTTTTTTTTTTTTTTTTTTTTGAAGGGATCATCCCCACTGCCACGTGGGGGTTGCTGTAGATAATGACTGGACTGGCTGTCCCAGATTTTTCCCATTTTCCCAGCTCTGCTATGAGCTTCTGAGAGACTATAGGCCACCAGAGAGTCTTCTGCATTTGAATGGCCCTCTCTGACCTACTTATACCATCTCCAATTCATGGCAGCTAAGCTCCAGAGCTGCCACTTTAGCAAAGAAAACCAGATTCCACTTTGTTTCCCTGTGAGGCCCACAAATTATACTCTTAAACAAACAATGTTGTTTGTTACTGCTGGATGAGAAGAAGAAGGAAAAAAAAAAAAAAAAAGGAAAAGCTGATGGAGGAAAAGCTCAAAGAGTTCTCATACCTGCAGTGCACAACGATAGGTCCTGCCTCTGGGGGGTTGAGGAACTTCACTTGCCGAACGAAGCCCAGGAGGCCCGTGGCATAGCACGGAACGCCATGGTCCGGCCAGCTGGTGAAGTGGAACTGCCGAATCTCTCGGATCTCATGGTAGCCTTTCTGAGGAGACAACACAGCCTCTTTTTTTCTTCCATCAGACTACAATCAGCAGATTCTCATCACTGCTCCCTTCCCTCATGCAGAGGGCTGAACAAGCAGTTAGCTCTGGTTATGCACGAGAACACATCCTACACCATTTTTCACTGCAGGCGATTTCATCGTGAAGGATCAAGGTGCACTCCAATTACAAATGAAATGGGTAACATACAGCTGAGGACTAGGTGGTGAATGCCAGTGCCTGTTTCATCTCTGTGGTATTTGAGTTCAAAACCAGCTGTTTGGGAACACTGCTGACTTCAGCCCCAGCACACCAGGGCTGCACTTAGTCTCTCCTTTGGTGATATCTCCATAAACCACCACTCCCAAATCCTCTTTGAGGCACTGAAGCAACAGACTGGGGAATGAACAAGAACACGCTGGCTGCAGGCAACAGCAGATTTACTGCTACGTCCTGCCAAAAAATCTCAAGTTTGAGATTACAGCTGGTGGTGAATAGGGCAGAAGCTGGCACCCACACCCACCACTTGGCTCTCTGATGAGACCAAGTTACTGGTGCGTGAAAACGGACATTGCTTGTGGATGTCCCACCTAGGGTGACACAGAAGTGTCACTTAGCTAGGAGGTTTTATCGTACAGAAAATGTATGTGGAGTTCACTAACCTGTCAGATTTGGGCATTAGCATTCCTTACCAGGTGTTTCAGTGACTCAGTGGAATGTGGACCTGGTGTGTAGAAAACTGGAACAATATCCCCAGTGTGGCTAAGATGAAGTTCTTTTAGTAGAAATTTTTGAAAAGCTTTAAATCCACCTACTGAGTGCTTGGAGAGTAATTTGGACAGACCTGGAATACTCTGACATTTAGACATTCAATTTCTAATTACATATAACATAAATCTTCCAAATCCTGCTGATTTGGGGACAACTTTTATAGTCAAGCCTTTATTATATTTTATTTCTATTGAAAAGGGATCCTCTCTGGCATCCAATTTAGCTGATACCTTTTCTTCATCTATAATTTTCTATTGTGGGTTGGGGTAGTCAATTACCTGCTGGATTTTGGAGTCATTTAAGTTTCGTGCACTGTGGATTCTATCTCTATGGCTACATCAGAATGTTCGAGTAAAATAATTCATCAAAAATCATAGAATCATAGACCTCAAAGATCACCTAGTTCCAACCCCCCTGCCGTGGACAGGGTTGCAAAAATTGGAATATCTGTCAAAAATTTAGGTTTCTGAGGTGAAACCTAGCCATATAGGTAACTATTCCCATCTCCATTCCTCTGGATATGTTACCCAGAGTTCACACGTCAGATCACAAGCTGAGCATTGCACCATGTTTAGCTGTCTGAAGATTTCCTTACCTTTTGTACAGTAAATGTGCGTATGACATACTCTGCCAGTGGTTCTGTCTCAATTAACGTGACTTTAATATCCCCATAGACTTCTGTGTCATCTGGCCAGTACCGAACACACTTCACCTGGTGGGAAGAAATAAAATTGTGTGATGAACTAGCTCAAGTTGAGGCAGAGCTGAAAGCGGAGCCTTACTCCACTTCAAGCTGAAGACGACACAAATTGGACTTTCTCCTGATGTACAGACCATGTCAAAACTGAGTGTATAAAAGAGATCAAAACTCTTTTACCATGTATAGAAGATTCCTCTGTAGTGAAGACAAATGGAAAGGATTCATTTAGCTGTCTTCTTTAAGACACTCTTTCTTTAATTTCCATATAAGCCCAGACCGTTCATCAGGTCTACAGAATACCTTGGCAACCACTGCCACCATTGCCTTTAAGAAAAACAGTGCTCTTGCTATTGTTACTGTAATTCCAAACTCTATCTGTGCAGGCAAAGAATATCAGTTCACAGTGACTGTACAATACCTGCTGATGTATTAAATCTGACTCTTCCTTCCCTTAACAGATATAGACACAAATTTTACATTTTACCAGCTAAGATGTGCCCGAGCTAAGCTGATGAAAGAAATCTCCTGATCATATAAATACATAGCTTAGCTACTTTTAGAAGCCATGTGCAAAACTAACAGTAGAAATAAAATCCAGAGCTGTAAAGCTCTAGAAGGGACATGCAGGCTAACAAAGACTGACAATTTATTAAATGCTCTAGCATGGAAGGGTGGAACAGCACCTAAAGGGTGGACCAGATAGCTACTGCAAAGCAGGTTTCATGTTCCACTTCCAGTCAGAATCGGAAGAGGTTATAAGATTAATTTACAGTTTGTAGCTTTTTTGTTGTTTTTCACACAAAAGCTTATTTCAAACTGAAGTGTCAGTAGAAGGTAAAATAGAATAAATAACAATAATTGAACAGAACCAGGCGGCATTCAACCATGAGATCCAAAGGAAATAAACACAAAGCAGCTGAATTACTAACAGTTGTGAATAATCTACTGCTTAAATGGTTTTTTTTAGTACAAAAGGAATGGAAGGTGACAAACAGAAGGACAACATTTTTAAGTGCTGGTTTCTGACTGAGAATCTCTCTAAACCAAAGACTACCAGGAGTTGGGAGAATATACCAGGAGAAGCATGTCCCTAGCTGCGCCGCCTTCTTACTCCCTAAGGTTGGATGAGGAGGCCAGTGCTGCTGGGCGGCTCCAGGATCCAGCTGTGCACGGGCTCATGCCACAACAGAATAGCAATATTCTGAAATGATCGGAAGCTCTCAGCTTTGAAGGATCATTTAAAAATCTCTTTTGATCAGATCAAACTCCAGTCGCACGTCCTCACGCCTCTGGATTTTTGTGGGTAGAGAAATATTCAAATTATACAGATAAAGAGTAATTATTATAGAAGTACATTTTTCCCTCTGTAGTAAAAAAGGAGACAGCTCCTCAGCTAGCATAAATTTGTATAACTCTGCTAAAGTCGAGACTTACAGCAGGAACAAGATCCTTATTAGTCTGGAAGGGAAGCAGCTAAATGTTACAAAGTCTAGCATTTTAGAGGGAAAAAAAAAGCCTGGGTGGATTAATTCATTCCCTTACTACAGTAAGCAAAAGGAATTTCACTTGCTGAGCACGCCTGCAGCAGGAACACAGTGCTATACCCAGCACTGGTTTGGCTTTATGTGCTTGGAGAATAGTACCCTTACCCTGCCCACTTCCACCAAGTTGGTGACCATGACAACGCTTGCAGAGTTTTCTTGCCAAATCATTCTCCAGAAATCCTTCACTGTCTCTTGCATTGGCCCTGGGGCAGGAGAAAAGACAAAAAGACATCTTCAGAGAGGGTATCCAATGCCAACAACCCATTTCAGCTGTTCCTTAGCCACTGCCCTGCTCCCACAGAATCCTACACTCCCTTTCAGAGCATCTCTCTGTGATGCAGGGCTACAGACACGGAACAGCCTGGAGATCAGACACCTCATCCTTCCTTGCAGCAGGTAGTTAAGGTTCTGGCATGCTGGAAACAGAGGTGGTGGCTGTACTGTAAACAGCAGAGAGCTCCTGTAGGAAATCGTGCATAAGCAAAGCGATGTGGATGCACTCTATGCTCACTCTGTAATTAAGGCTCTATTGAGATTTGTACCTGATGCAACACTAAAATTCCTAAGAATTTACTAATGATGAAGGAGAAAACATGCAGAAATTATTCCTTTTCTGTAGTCTCTCTAGAAGGAACAATTTCTGGCTCCAGCAGCCAAACAGCCAGCACTCACAAAGATTTGTTAGACTAGAGCTCCTCTCTGACCCTATTTCCTTCTTCTCTTCTACACTGTAGATGAAATCCTTCACCCACTCTGTCCAAACTCCATTCTGCATGTTCTTAGCCTTGCTGCATTCTCTATGTCCTTATAAAACTAGACACCAATTTTATTTTAATATGTTCCTTTACTCAAGAGAGTAAGTCATAAAGTGAGAAAGTCATGAAGTGGAACTTAAGAACAGGGTCATTTATGTGAAAACCACATTTTCAGAGGAGGAAGGAATGCACTGAAATGCGAACAAATCATGGTAGGGAAAGTGGCTGTGGCAAAAGTTTGCCTCGTGATGCGGGAAAACAGCATTCTAGTGCAAAAAACAGGAGTAGGGAGCTCATCATTTCACAGTCTCAGTATTGAATTTTTTTTTTTTTTTTTTTTTTGCCCCTAAAGGCACAGGAAACTAATTTACAGAAGGTGGTATTCAAATGCAATTTCCTACCAGTTACCACTAACAAAAATTCATCAGTCACAGGCATATTCATACTGCCTTCCCCAAGCAATTTCACTTCTGAAGGTAAACTCAAGCTCCATAAAATCCCTTTTAATTATAATCTCATGTTTCATGCACAAAGGGCACATTATAGATTGCACTGCCACCTCTAAGCCTACTCTTGTAGTTGAGATTTTGTGTTTGAGTGCTTTAAATAGTTTGGAACATCCTATATGCTTGCCTTTTGTTCCTTTATACCAAGTTTTCGTAAGTTCCCAAAACAGAAGATGTCACCCTATAAATAACTCTTTCAGCAATTTCAAACAGCGGTGGTTTTACAAATATTAAGACATACAAGAATGAACTTGCCTTGAGTTGCAATGTAATGACGAGGCCGGTGGTACCCCTGGAAAAAAGGAAAAAATTGTGATGGTCTGAGATCACAATTCAACAAAGCACAACAACATGCATTTTATACCTTCCAGGTACCAACAACTGCTGTGCACTAACACTGGTTATTCAGTGTATGAAGACAAGCAACCAGGTTGCCCTATGAGCCTTTAAGCGATGGTAGCTCACAGGTTGAATAATTAAAAACCCCACAAAATCAGAAGATCTCATGATAGCAAATAGAAACAGGAATGAGGCAGTTTTCACTACTCATTCAAAGAGACAGAAGTGCCATAACCAACCCATAGGCAGCTCTGAAAACTAACAAGGAAAAGGCTTCATCTTTGAGTTTGAAAAACAAGAAAGGTGTGGGTTTGCCCCTGTATGATAATGCTGAATGTCACTGGTTTGTGACTTTATTAAGTCCATGTTTCAGTTTCTTCCATTAAAGAAACTCTCCTGAACAGTGTCACGTTCCTAAGCACTAGGAGATGCGCACAGGAAATGCACGTCATCTGACCGTTCTGTTTGTGCAAGTGAGGCTGCTTTATAAATGTTATTTTACAGTGCTTAAAAAACTGTCAGCCCACTTACGACTTCTGCACTGGGACTCTGTATGTCAGCAGTAAGTCCCAGATATCTGCTAATGTTATTGTGAGGGGCTGATATTGATTTCCAAATACATTGTGCACTTAGCCCACATTCCACTTGTGTTTGTGGATCTGTCAGACACAGGAAATCTCCATCTGCTTAGATTGGTCAGAAACAATAAACTGGAGACCAAGAACCTTCTCCCTGTCACAACATGACGCCTGTATGAGGTTCAGCTGTCACTCATATCAGAGCAGCAGCCTGTCCCTATGTAACATGCACCAAATGGGTAAGCAGAGCTGTCAGCAGCAGTGTTTGTCACATCGGGAACGTCCACGAGCCTTACGTCTATGTAGTTGGCGTTGATGTAGTCAGAGTGAGGGTCCCCATCCAGCAGCTGCAATCTCACTCTTGAATGATCATCTGAAGGAAGGAAAGAGATAAGTGACAGTAACGATAAAGAGGAGTTTGTCAGTGCTTTATTTTATCTGCCAACTCCTGCAAGTGGGTAATTGAAGACTTACAATAATAATAAAAAAAAAAAAAAAAAGAAGAAGAAGGAATATCAGAGCTATTCCAGTTCCTACATGCCCTGTCTTTTGTACTTAGGATGTAATGTTTGGATCTTTAGGTTAGTGCTTATTCATTCTCAGCATCCATTAAATTCACTGCCATCACCAGAATTTGATACAGAGCTTTTACAAAGCCCGCAGATTTTGCCTGGTCTGGGGGTCTGTGCAGGAGGCACCTCTGTTCCAAAAGCCATCTCCACCCTAGGAAGTAACAGCCTCAGATCCACAGAAACTTGAGTCAAGAGCTAACGCAGCCAAAATCAGGATAAAAATAAATATGTCACAACAGAGGTACAGAAGATTAAAGGAGAATGAAATGACAAATGAAATCCTGCAAATAACAAGTGGGGCAACCCAAAGAACTGAGAGAAAATACCAAAGGAAATCAAAGTTCATTTATACAACCCACAGAAACCACTGGAGAAAAAAAAAAAAAAAAAAAAAAAGTTCATGCTTTTAAGGTCATTCAAAGTTACCTTAGATAAGGCAATAAAATAACAGATATCAATCTTTTCCTGTCCCAGTATGCTCTAGAGTTCAGATACGGAAAGGAACTACCCCAGCAGGCAGATTATGTCATAATTTTCCACCAGGAGAATATTTTGATCTCCGTCTGGAACAGCTGGTGCTGAGCTCTGTTAAAGCAGATCCTGAGCGAGCCGGGCCGCTGATCTGATCTGATCTGGGCTGGCAGTCCCAGCGCTGGCATGCAATTAACTGCAGAGCTGTTATCTGAGGACCAGTTGCTGGGAAAGGCAGCCGGGTTGCAGAGGTCACAGCCAGGCAGGCTGGGCTCATTTCTAAAGGGTTTTTAAATGAAGTTGAATACAGATTCCATTAAGTTTATTTACTCCCCACTAGCTACGTAGATAGTAGCTCCCAGGCAGTAAAGCATTAATGTTCAGAAGCATTGCAAAATATGAGCCTAAGCATGACTCACTTTCAATTAAACAGAATCATTGTAATAAAACAAAAATATGAGGCGTGCTTCTTGGTCAGAAAGGTTTAAACCATGACTTAATTAAAGGTAGAATCAGATAATATTTGTGGAGACAGACGTAACCACAGTTGTGAAAACTGAGATTTGGATGCATCTGAAATATTAATTTGCTCATGTAAAGCAATGGTTCTGTGCTCTGTTCATTGTTTGGGGGAGATTTTCACACCACAAATACAGAGCCGCATTGTTGTATTTCTCAAATGCCATATTTGTATTCAAAAATGGTTATGCTGGTGAATCCATCACAAGCTCTGCTATATTTGTATTAATAAACACAAACTTTGTGAATGCAGTAGGTATCTCTCCCAAAGTGCTGATGTTGCTCCCAGCTCTAGACAATTACCCGTGCTCAAGGCAAGCACACCAGGAGTTGCAGTAAATCATGTGGTTAGACAGACAACAAAAGAATTTATACTTAGAGCAATTCACACAAACAGACAAGGAACTGATTAAGCTGGACATCTCGATGAAATACACCAAGCCTCCGGTAGACAATTTCACACTTGCAATTCAAGGCAGCAAACTAAGCTAGTTAAGAATCACGCAGAGCAAAAGCAAAGAAAAAAAAAGTCCCTAGAGCTAACGGTTGTGAGGGGAACATTTACAATCCTTCTTGTGATGCCACAGTATAATAATGTTATGAAAGTCTTAGCTTATTGCAATAATTGAAAAGTTATGAGGCCAAAAATGACCTTAATGACGGGTGAAAAGAATCTTCAGTTGATTTTTTAAGTGGGACAGAGAGACTGCCTACATGTAGTGTGCGGCTGAAGTGCTTCGTACAGCCCTTAAGGAAGCACCTACCTCTCCTCATTTAACAGAACCAAGCTCACAAATTCCATTTCTGTTCTTTGAGCCTCTCCTTAGTTACAAACTTAAAACAGACAGGACGAATGCCACCCAAGGGAACTGGCTGTGAAAGACCCGAGGACCACAGAACAGGTCTATGCACTTACAAGAGTTATGGATAAATACAAGGCACTCTGTAGCTAATAAAAAGATTTTCTTTTGTTCATTTGAGCCAAATGTTGTTATTCTTTCTGCAAAGAACAGGAAACAATGAAAAAATAACCATCAAAAAGGAATGATATTAAAAAAAGCTGTGTGTGTATGTGGTAAGCACACAACATATTAATGATGTCTTAATTGTGTATTTAATCACAAGTTCGTAAGTTTAGGAGACCATTCTGAATAAAAGCTAATGGGTCTTGCATTTATTTATTTTTTTAAAAGACTTTAAATGGCTTTTTAAAGAATGTCCAGTATCCTCACTACTTCCAGTGGCTAGAACGTATTCTTGACTCTGCGTCCTTTCCGCTTGGACTACGTTAGCCAAGAAGAACATGTTTGGCACACTGAAATGAAGTGTCACTCATCTCATCTGTACAATTCATCAGACATTATAGAAGCACCATGTGCTACAAATGCTTTATGAAAAACCTTAAAAATTGAGAGAAAAAATGAAAAAATGCATGTCTATTATCCAGGGCTGCAAAAAAAAAATGAAGCAGTTTTACAAATGTACATATGAGTTCATTTCTCCCTGTTGACTATAACTGGTATGCAAGCTAGCAGAACTCTGTATTTGCATGAAGAGTACTTTGACTGAAAATTGGTCTTAAAACAGATTTCAAAAATCACAAGAATTTCACTGAAAAGCATTATGCTTCCATTTTAGCACAAAAATGTTATCATTTCAAACTTCTGTCAAAATTCCCATTAGCGATCATTTGAAATAACGTTGCAATTTTTCCATGTATCATTTTGACACCAGCACTGCATTAAACTCATGCAACTTTCGCCATCTAAATGTTATGCAGCTAGTCTAAATTGGCTGTCAAGGTTCCCCACATGGTAGATGGAGAAATGCAGACATCTTCTGAAATCAGTCAACACAGTTCTGGCAAAAAGGATGATCTGCCCACTCAAGGCACACTGTCCTCCAATCCCATCCCCAGTGACCCTGGACTATGCCTTGAGAACAGGGTAACAACAAGGTGTGATGCATCTCAGTTTCCTAGGACCACGTAACATGGCCATTACACAGACAAGCAAGAGCTTAGGCACTACAGAAGAAACTATGAGATAAAAATGCTTGGAAGATAAGACATTCACATTCTAATCCCAATACTGACAATTTTTTTGTTGCTGCTGGTTTTACGCACTATCCTTGCTCATGGACAAGAAGTACACTCTCCCTGTGCTTCAGCTGGTAGCTCTGTTCATCTTTCTCTGATGTCTGTCAGTTCCACCACAAGATTCTGATTAATTCACTGTCTTCCAGCCCAAAGCACATGGCAGTAAAAGCAAGCAGAAAATAAAGCAAGTTTCTCTACTGGATTTTGTCTCCAACTCAACAGTTTTTAACAGACCATCACAAGATGTTAACACCATGGCCTGAGTGGGAGGTTGGTAGAGCTCCACTGCAGACAGGAGAATTGTCTAAAGGCGCACTGGTGGAAGCCTTCGTGTGAGTGCTAAGCTCCTCCTGTAATAACATGCTCAGAAAAGGGAAAACACTAAAGGATGGTGTTCTCCGGTAAGTTAAAGCAAAACACAATCCTATGTCTCTGTTTCCACAGTTCTCACGTGAGAGGTTTTACTCTAAATTTGGAGAACAGGGGAAGAAATACAATAGAAGCAAAAGTCCCATGCGGCTTTTGGATGTTTTCTCTTCTGTCCTAACCATCACATGCTGATGCACTTTGAAAACCTCAATGTCTAGGCCCTAAAGCAAATTTAAATCATTTAGCTTCAGTACATAAATGCACTCACTACCTACTCTTACCCCCTAAGCTGATCTGCAAAGAAAAACTCTTCAGCTTTTATACCGAAAACGCGGGCACACAGATATGGGCCCTGCCGATATAACAGAAAGTTCAAGGAGGGCAGGTCCCTCAAGCATTCCCCTCTCCATGAACTGACAGAAATGCAGTTGTTGGTTTGCAGATGCAGGAACAGCAGATGCGGGGGCTGGCAGCAAGATGTGGGTTTTCACAGAGAGGCACAGTGTTAATAAAGCACTGGGAAAGAGGCAAGCTGAGTAAAATGGTCCTGTAAGTGTCCGATTACCCAGAAGGCCGTAAAGACAAGATTGAATCTGCTGTGAATCACTAAGCAATGCTACTTGTTGCAAGAGCCTATAAACTCATTTTAAGAAAAGTCTCTGAAGCAGTTCCAGAAATTAGATCAAAACCTGACTTTTCAATTCACTCCCCCAAAAGCATGTGGTGTGCTGTTCCATCACCGATGAAACTGCAACTGTGCTTAAACAAACAACATCGACTGCCATCTGCACCATTTTACCAAATACATCGGCAAGAGCAATCAGTGCATACTCTGGGTTTTACCAGAAATTGCAGTTCTAGCACAACAAACCAGCTGAGGGTGTAATCATTTTCCGCCTCCTCTCCTCTGCTCAGGATTTTGTACAGTTTGTACCCACCAAGCACAATTCGTTTCCATGCTCTGCCCGGGGGGAGCTGCTCTCTCGCTATTTTCAGCTCTGCTGTCAATTCTCTGTTCTGGATCCCGTCATTGCCTTTACTCAGGAACATTGCCCAACATCACCCTTCAGTAGGTTCTGTCTCAAGGCTTAGCTGAAGACATCAGTGGTAATTTTCCACTGGTTTTACAAAATGTGTCATGAATGTTACACCCCCTCTTTAGGCATCCTCTCTTCCTTCTCCCAAGCATCTTCAAAGTGAAGCAAATATTTTAATCCATTTTATTTCATCACTCTTTATGCCACGTTACTAGATCTAGAAATTACTGTCTCCTTTTTAGAGTCTTTATTTCACATATATTTGAAGTGAAGAAAATCCATCCAATCCTGCTACTTACCTTCAAATATTCTGCATCCCTCCTCTCTTTCACTACTGTCGCTTTTCTTATTTACGTTTTTCCATTTTCCCAACCTCCTTCGGATTTTTTTCCCCAACAGCCCTCAAATTTGAGTTTTTCTGATGTTTTGTACTGTGCAGACACTTCTTAGCTTTGATTACTACATTGATTGGTTACATTTTACATTTCCGTGTTCAAGCACATCACCTCCTATCTATGTTACTGCTGTATTTATATTTATAGCAGAAGTCTAACAACACTCTTTGTTAGACAACAATTCATCTTTGTGAACACCTTCCCTTTGGATACTAACCCATTTATCTTCCTTGATTTTGCTTCTTTACTTTCTTCTCACATTTCACTTGGAGTTCAATGTTTTCTTTGTGACCACTTTCAACATAAATTAAATGGTGGCTTTTGCACAGAGTTGTGCCTCTTTTCACTTCCACCTTGACATTAGGTCAACCGCTTCTTCAAAATCCTCCAAAGAAACATACTTTCATGTTTGCTTCCTCATATCATACTATGGCACTTCCACCTTCAAACCAACGTGCTGCTGTTTTAGCTGGATGATTCATGTGTCAGACTAATTTGATCTAAGCTAATTGTCTAGACAGGTAAATTGAACCTCTGTCTGGAGGTATCTCTCTTTGTCACTAGCAACACAGGAAGCTCACAGCAAGGCTGAGCTTTTAGGCAGCTGAAGATAAGGGAGATGATTCCCACGCTAACTGCAAGACTCTGGTAGTACCACTTCCATTTTCCACATGGAGACTGGTGACCTGCTCACAACCAATGCAGAAAGCCAGCAGCACAAGGGGGATCAGATCAGGGCTCACAAACTTTTGATTTTCATTTCCAGACTTCTTTACCTTTACCATAAGGTCTCTGATCTGTTTTATGCCATTCCCCCAAAAATATTAGATGAATCACTTCTTGTAAGTCTTAAGAGAATAAGAGAAAAGTTAAGACATGAGAGATATTTGTGACCAAGAGTTTTTTCACTTCTTTACTGAAGTCTGTTTGTCCTACAGGAAGTACATATTTAACATGAGAACCAATACACGACTAAATATATCACTTAATTTTGCATTTAGAGTGTTCCATAGATTTATCCAGTCACATCAATCTATGGCACATCCATTTACATTCTCACTTCTTGTTCTGATGGTCTCAGGCCTGGATTCTCCACTTTTATACTGCCCAGCAATCCTTAAAAAGGATGATTTATTATACCTCTCCTCACACCTTCCAGACATTATAAGGAATAATGAAACACTAGGGAAAGCTGCCTGGAGAGCTTTTGGAAAGCTTAACTTTGGGGATCTTTAGGAAAAGACTTCACAAAGATCTGATAAAAATGGCAGAGATTGAGCTAGTCCTGACTTGGAGACTAAATCTGACCTAAGTGCTTTTACGGTGTCCTCCCCTGCCCTGTAGTCCTGCAATGTATTAATTTCCCTATAACACCAACAACTTTCAGCTGCCTTACTGTGATCCTGAAGCAGAAGCTAAGTTGTCCTAGTCATCAAACCAGCTCTCTGGAGACAAGTAGGAGCTGATTCCCTGGTTACTGACCACACGGAAGGAGAAAATCTGATCTCTGTACCATATCTCTTTTTGCACTCCCACTTGCGGCACTGAAAGATCAGGTTTATATAGTAAAAATGAAGAGAAAGTGGGCGTCATCATCCATCATCCACTGGGAAAATCTGACAAAAGGATTTCAGACTTTCCTTAAATTAAATAGAAAGAAAGAATTAAAAAATAAGAAATAAAAAAACTAAAACAAAAAAAATCCTAGAAATAAACATAATATGCAACAATCAGACTGAACTACCAAATGCTCAGCACTGTAAAACAGCTTTTAGTGAGGTTCTCAAGCATGCCCTGTTTCCACAAGATGCTTATAAAATCATACAGAAAGCTCAGTGTAATGTGACTTAACACCTACAGGAGATTATGTTTCCATATCTATTCTTATTGCGATTTTCGTCTTCCTTGGCTGTATCCCAGGATGCCGTCTGCCCCTCGGGTAGTGCCTGCAAAATAAACAATATTGGAGGGTTTATAAAAATCTGGCCAATGCCTTCAGGTGGATTTAGATGACAAAGAAGGGCAAAAATAAACGCACTGCATAATTCAGTAGTCAATAATGCAAACAGCTGTTCTTGAGGAAAGGGCACATCTACCAATGAAAAAACAGAGTTTGGTGCAGACCATTTGCATCTCCTGGATTCTGCTGTCTGCTAGTTCAGATCTAAAAGGACTGAGAGACTTTGTTTCTTGCTGCACAGTTGCAGGCTAACCTCATTTCTCCTGCAGAACAGGGGAGATTCATACACGCATTTAAACTATAAGAGAGCATCCAAAGGAGGGCTATGAAGTGGTGAAGGGAGTGGAGGGCAAGAGGTGTGAGGAGCATCTGAGGGCCCTGGGTTTGTTGGGCCCAGAGCAGAGGAGGCTGAGGGGAGGCCTCACGGCGGCCTACAGCTCCCTCACGGGGGAGCGGAGGGGCAGGCGCTGAGCTCTGCTCTCTGGGGACAGTGACAGGGCCCAAGGGCATGGAATGGAGCTGCGTCAGGGGAGGGTCAGGGGCTGTTAGGGAAAGGTTCTGCCCCAGGGGGTGGTGGGCGTGGAACAGGCTCCTCACGGCCCTGAGCTGCCGGAGCTCAAGGAGCGTGAGGACACCGCTGTCAGACACAGGGTCTGGGTGGTGCTGAGTGGGGACAGGGGTTGGACCTGGTGATTCCTGTGGATCTCTTCCAAGTTGGGATATTCTACGATTCTATACACTGCTAGGAAAACCCAGATGGTAGAAATGCAGGGCTCAGGCTTGAAGTTGAGCGCATGCAGTGGTTTCAGCTACTTCTATATTAGTGATGGGGTGATATAATAAAAATCATTAGCTGGTTTTCTCCAAGGAAAAATAAAAAGTTCAGAGTTTTAGACTATGTTTGATGAAGAGAGGCTAAAGTAGGCAAAACACACTCATGAACTATGAAAATAAATGGTCATTTTTCCCACATTTGCCCTTTTTTTTGAGGCAAGGAAACCAGAATCAGACAGTGCTGCTTTACCGTACAGCCTGCTCCTGTAACTATTTGGAACATAAGCGCATTAGCCACCTTCCCCTTGACACGTGTCCACAAAGGATTTTAAAGGCAGAGCCAGGAAGAAGGCAGCTGTGACAGTATCTGGCTGTCCATAAGGGATGGCTTCTCTCCCTGTCCCAGCAGCAGCAGACAAAGGCAGCCATCAGAGCAGTGCTAGCCCAGCCTTGGTTTGTGCTGCGTGCACAGGTGAGCACTGAGCACAGCTTCCACTGAGTTTTCTCTGCCTCCTCCAAGATCTGCTCCCTAACATGAGCCTGTATTACTAAAATCAACAGCAACATTACAAATTGTATTATTTATGGTCCCGAGGGAATTATGGAGTTTTTATACTACACTCCTTGGGGAATCATATCTGCCTTTGCTAGCAGCAGGTAGTTTGACACAGATGTACTGGAAAATGAATTTATATTCATCTTCACAAGCCATCCAGGTCTATTACAGTGCCTGAATGCAATAGCAGAGAGACACAATTATTAGGATCTACAACACTGGCATTACAAGTAAATTTAATATGAGCAACCCCCTGGCAGACCAAATCATTGTGAATTTCCCCCAAAGGGGTTCCAGGACAGAAAATGTCAGGCACAGCAGCACTGCCATGAGCCTTGCTGACAAAAGACAGGGACAGCGAGTTCCTATTCAAAAGCCCAGGAGAAAGAGTAATAACTCTGTAATTGGCAAGGGCTTTGATCACACGTATATTTCCTTTACAGACAGCTGTTTCCAAATGGCAGCTCATCTCCTGAGTACAAANCCCCAGAAAAAAAAAAAAAAAAAAAAAAAAAAAACCAAAGCCACCAAACACACACCAACAAAAAAAAATCCCTGAATAAAAGAAAATAGGTGAGGACAGTTCATTTCCATCTTCAAAGACTACGGAAAAGGTGCCTTATTTTTCCACTAACATCAAATTACAGCAGATTGACCAGAGAATGGCAACAGTCATTAGGCCTCTAATCATAGCCATCGGAAAAGTGAAAAAATAAAAATAAAAAATAATAAAAAAATTATTTCTCAACCCTCCACATGAGGGAGGCTATCTTGGCCAAAGGAAAAATATTCAACAAATCCCTTTTCAACTAACACTGGCTGAATCTGAAATTCTCCATTAAAATTCCTGTTCTCGTATTTGTTTTATAGAGCCTCCAAAGATTTAAAAACCTGGGATTTTTAATCTCATTCAAAACCAAAGAAACCTCTGCTTTTCACAAACCTATCCATCTCTGAAGAGATGAAGGACAGTTCTGCTCGGTGAGGAACACAAACCATCTCTGCAGAAAGTGCACCCATACCTCTGCTTCTACACCCTCCAGATAAACAAACTGGACTAAGTGCACATACACTGGTGGTCCAGCACTGACAATTCTGTCACGAGATCACTAAAAATGTAGCACTGAGAATCAAAACTGCAGTAGACATACAAAAGTAAGAATATCAATTCTAAAAAGACAAGCATTCCTAATGTTTTGTTTCTTGAGTTTGGGTTTTGCACAGTAAGTATGTCCATGATCTCAAAAAGAAACATTTCTCTTTCTCTCTGCAGTACCAGTAAATGGCAAACCAGGATGGATCTCTTGGGTATCAGTACTTGACCCACAAGTGATGTTTCTAAAGGAAACACTCCCAATTCTTCTTTGTTCAAGCTGTTAACTGTAAAATCTTGGTGATAAAAAAACTAGGCTTAAATTAGAAGCTTTTCTTTCTTCTCTTATTTTAGAGAAGATTAGTAAAAATCATACTGAAATATCTTCTCAGTAGTGGAATTTATAATGATGCTTTTTAAACTAAATTGATCTGATTTTTGTTTGAAATTACTAGGACAGGTCTCAAAAAGTCAGCTTCATCTTGCTCAAAATTTCCAAGCATCATGGCTCAGAAACATAACCAAAGAGCTCACATTAGGCTGAGGTTTAGCACAAGTCAATATAAATTTCCAGTGGAGGTATTTAGCTAGCCTACAGTTTTTCATTTAAGTAGGAAAATCTGAATCATTCATTTGCACTGCTGTACCCCAATGGTGCAGTATTGTTGCCAAAGGCAATGCTATCAATTAAAAGCCTTGCTGCTCATCTCAAAGCCTGCCACACAGTCCTGAACCTATCTTCTCAACAGTGGTGGCAAAACTCTTCCCACAACTCTGCTGTGACCCAGGGTTAAAAACTGCTTTAGCTGAAAAAAANAAAAAAAAAAAAGAAAAAAAAAAAAAGAAAGCAAACAAAAACAACAACTGAGAAGAAATACTTCAGTCGGTTCAGGTCCCCCAAGGCCACAGAAAGCCTTAAGCCAAAGCAGTCCAAGGACAGCATATATACAGACAACCCTGCTGCCAAACATTTGCAATGTCAGGTCACAGCCCAATCTGCAGGATCTGTTCTTTTGACCAGATAAAGGCTGCACACCCAGCCATAAATGAACGAGTTAAAATTCACTGGTGACTTTAATCCATTGAAAACTGGCAATGCTAAGATGCCTCAGGAAGGAGCCACAAAATCCAAAACAGCTACGCAGTTTCGGTAATGCAGCAAGAGAAACACACTTCAGCGACACCCTACATCATATTTGAAAATGAGTTTGGATACTTAAAGCTTATTATCTCTGCTGCCAGTAATTGGTGCTCGCAGTAAGGTTATGGACCACTCCAGCAGCTCACAACAAATCAGGGCTGATATATTCTGAAAAAGGAACAGGCGACAGTTAAACAAGTCCCGTTTAAATGTTTATGGCCATGCCTAATCCCAAACAGTGCCATCTACATCCAGTCTCAGTGATGTATTTTTCTCTTGTGGCCCACATGTTTCATTGCTAAGCACAAAGAGCAGTCACTTTGGCCTGAGGTGCAGCAGGCAGACCCAAAACATCGCACACACTGCAAGTGCTGACAGGTTCCCACGCTCACACACAGTTACCAGCCAATTCACACCAGCAGTGACACCACTTCCACAATCGCATCCTGGAATTTAACCCAGTGTGGAGCTAGAGGTAAGATATAAGCACCAGAAAAATGTTTCAAGATGTCCTTGGTAATATGTTCCCTGTGCCCTACTCTTCTGAGGGTGAAGGAGGACCAACAAAATCCTGAATGCAATTCCCTGGTTCCTCAGTGGAAATTGGAATGCACAGAGATAAAAGATTGTCATACATAACTGATACATTCTGTTCAAAGTGATTTTTCATGACAGTACAATTATTTGGCAACATGCCACTAAATAGGCTCTCACGTATGCTATCGATCTGCAACGTAGGTAGAAAATCAGCTTCTTAGAAGAAAGAACGTACATGCAGATGACACTGATATTAGTGTATGAAAACAGATGTTAGGAGACAAAAATAAATTTTCAGGCCTTTTATTTTTAAGATCTTAGCAACCATTTTGCTAAGCAAGTTTTCCAGCTTTGCATTCATCAGGAATTCAGCCAACTTCAATCTACCCTTCCTACCTCCCAAGACTCACAACTCCCCTCAGCATCCTCCCCGCAATTTGCAGTATTTGCTGTTGGTGGCTGAAAGCTGCTTGGAGCTGCATCCCATGCTCTGAAAACCAAATTCCAGCATCTAAAAGGACTGCCGCTTAAGGCAATTGCCTCTGATTGAAGGATAGAATAGTGCAAGTGATTTAAGAGCTTGTGGCATTCTCCAGGCTATTTCTTGTAAAGAGAGGAATTATGCAAATGTATATAACATCTTTGTCGTCATTATATACGTATGTAGATAGCACTTTCTGGGAAAGACAGAATTTGTGGAGCTGAAAGTTGCATTGACATTTTTCATGCTAATGTGTTATTTTGATAATTACCAATGCCAGTGCCAGAAAATTACATATATGCCAGCACCTGTTTTCTTCTTGAACATCAAGGACTAGATCTTAGGGTATCTGTAATCGAGGTGAACGTAGTTTTGGGTACTGTTCATGGAAGTGGAGGCCAAGGGGGGCTAAGTAAATCTCCTGAGAGAATTACTATCCTTCTTCAATATTAAACCAAGCTCTTTGAATTGATACTTTAATTAACATCCTTGATTGTGGGGCATGAGTGTCTAGTCCTGGTTAATATGCAGTTACCAGAAATATTTGTCATGACATTCTTTGATGCCATCTGATTAAAAAAAGTGCTCTCTGGTGACAGCCAGGAAAACATTACTTCACAGTTACAGCAAACCCCAGCATCAATGACACAAACCCCACGGACTCTAACTTTCAGGGTGGAAAAGTGAGCTGTTTTCATTAAGTAACTTGTTTTTCATAGCTGTTAAGTTATTTTTAAGCCATTTTAATGCCACTATGCATATTAATTACCTATTGCCTTCCCACGAGCTTACTACATTCATTATGATTACCGCTTGCTATAGCAAAGTCTCACATATGTTTGATGCTATTTTCTTGTTTTTAACTTCTCTTCTAAATGCCTGTTTCTCTTCCAACTCCTCCCCAAAGCCACGTTTCTTCTTGTCATTTGCATTACTTCTCTGATAGCTTTTTGGCTAGGGAGTGGAGGGGCTGCTTTCATATTTGCAGCTTACTCCGTGCCTCTCTCTTCACAGAGTTACAAGAGTAGCTCACTTTTGAGCCAGGTTTGGGCATACTGGAAAAGTCCATCTTCATTTAAACTACACAAGGCTGCTGCCTCTGCTTTTACAACCCCACACACAGGTCATTAAGCTGTGAGTTAATTTGATCAATTGCTACAGAGAGTATTTGGGGCTCCCAAAAAAGCAAAACCAAAAAACCTTCCTTTTCTTCAAGCCTGTCTTGGCCTACTGTCAAATAAAGCATATCAACAGGTAAGGGAGCATGGGGCTCCAAACCATTCACTGAATTAAGCACCTCTAAAATATTTACTGCTCTTAAATATCTGCTCTTTAGGGGAGAGAGGGCAACGTTATTCTTCTACCATTGTAGCAAACATGTTTTCTCTGAACCAGAGAGTCACCAAAGATTGTTAGTGCTGTAAAATCCGAGCCTTACAAACAGAAATAAGATGGAGGAAGGAAAGGGTTAAGAGGGTAAGTGAAGTAAGGAAAATAAGCTTTCAGAATAGTTATCCTTCCATGCCAAGCATCTGTCCTTTGTGACTGCCACTTCTCTATTGATTCACATGAGTGAAGGTTCCTCTCACCTCATACTCCTCTTTAAATCCATAGCCCTGTCCTCGCTTCATCTGGGTGATGTGCTGCAGCAAGTCGGCCACTCGGATGGCTGGCTGGAACTGTCCCCGGGGGTAGGACATCTCCACTGGTTCGCAGCTCCGGTACGGGTGGGTCTGGATCGTCAGGGTTGGCTGGGTCATCTCTCCATGGCTGCTGTCTGTTTCAAAGACAGAGAGGCAAAACAAGCTTTCACCTACCTGTGACTTCCACTCTCGTTCCTGCTCCATTTATTTGTTTCTCCACCATGCCATAGGTTGGTGCAGGCAAAAGAAAGCAGAAAAATAAGTAAGAAACACACGCTTGCCTACAGTTGCCCAGAAAGACTAACTCACTCTGAAGTATTTTTTGTGTCAAGGAGACAAACCCAGAGGTGGGAATGGAATAAACAGGCACAAGGATATAGCACGTATAGTGAAAGAGCAAATTTAAGTGTGAGCTCTGCATAACGACTCCACTAGAATTACATACCTGACTTCACAAACCTGCAAAGAACAGGACCAAAAGATACACACAGATGAGCGAGATATTCAAGTGTGATTTGGGGTTATGCTATATGAGTTAAGTGACGGGGGCCCAAGTTAACAGCAAACAAGTTATCAGCATTTCAAATATGCCACACAGGATGTTAGAGGCGAATTAAAATGCTCTGCAAATTCAAGCCTAAAATTTATGTCAATTCCAAAGATGTAACGTTGGGTAGAAAGAATAAAAAGAGTACAAAAGTCATTACCTTCCATGCACGTTATTAAAATTTAGATATGTAAACTTAACAGGAATCGTTCCTTTTTTGAAAGAAATATTTTAAAAGTCTCTATCTCTACGTAGTTGGAATTGTAACCTCTTAGACCTGCAAGTAAAATTCCAAAGACATGGCAAAATATTCCTGTTGAACTGATAGAAAAGAACTTAAATAACCAAACAATTGTCTACCAAAACATTTATTTTTAACAAGAGAAACTCAGATTAGATGAAAAATTTAGGTTTGTATCTAACAGAATCGACCACAGTTATTGTTGGCCAAATAAAACACTGCTTTTTTCCTATGATTACAGGTATCTAAGATCACAGAAACACAAGATGGTTGAGGTTGGAGGAACCTCTGGGTCCATCTGGTCCCACCCTGCCCCAGCGGGGCCAGCCAGAGCTGGTGCCCAGCACTACGTCCAGGTGGCTTTTGGTGATCTCCAAGGAGGAGATTCCACAACATCTGGGCAACCTGTGCTTGTGCTCCGGCACTCGCGCAGCACAGAAGTGCTGCCTGACGTTCTTGAGCTCTTTGGCACATACAGGCCTTAACATCCTGCATGAATTCTTTCCGACCTAATTCCAAAAGAGCCTGTTAGCAAACAGAAAATACATCTTCCTCCCACTGTTAAAAAAAAAAAAAAAAAAAAAAAAGTTGAAGATTGCATACACAAGGCTCATTTAATACAGAAAGCTTACTGAAAAAGAGCCTAAACTCTATCCCTTGTCAGCAATAGTACAGTCATGTTTTAGAGGGGATAAAAAAATAAATGAATCAAGTTGCAATTTCAGGGTGATTTCTGAGAGACAGAAATGCGGCCAGAGTTACTGTAAACATTGCTATCCTTGAGAAATCACCGTGAAGTTTTGATCATAAGCAGTCAGGATCTCTGCTCCGTCCCTCACTGCAAAATTGGGCAGGAGCAGACGGATTAGGGCATTAAATTGCCTTTTCAGCAAATGGCAAAACAGTGACATGACAAAACTTGACAAATTGTGCTTTAGCTGCTTTACTGCTATATTGGAGGTAAGTTATCAAGACAGGCATATGCTCTGTTTTGGAGGACTACAAGGAGAAAGGAATGACTGCAGCGGATGCGCTGCCACAGGGCAAGTTTATCTCTGTAATACATAGATCTAGATACAGATCAGTGAGTCTGGTGGTTGAATTAGCAGAGCTGCTGAACAGATCTTGCTTCTTCTGAAACAAATGGCCATCCAACTGATCATCCGCTCTGAATATCAGGCTACTGGGTTTACGGATTTCTGAAGCTCAGGTTCTCACAAACAGTCGCATTCCTTGGACGGTCCAAGATGTATAGAGCTACACGGCTCTAGCGAAGCAACCTTCACATACAAAATGTGAATAAATTTGGGATTTAAGGAAGAGTAACATCCAAAGCATTTGCAATCATCCCTAATGCTCCAACTAATGACAGTGTGAGAACTCTGAACAGAGGGAATTTCAAGGCTTATTAATTCCCCTAGTTGGATTTGCTTTCCCAGTGCATCTTTCCTCCCCTATTCCCTATTAACCTCCTGTAATGGAGAAGATTTTTATCGCGGACCATTTCCGACAGACGTACTATGCTTAATTTTCCACCATTAGGTTTAATACAAACCTAATTTCACAACTGGCTTCTCTGAAGAACCTACAAGTAATGCCACATTTTTATCAGCCCCAATTAAAAAACATCCCTATTCGAGAGGGAGCCTTAAAACTTAAGTGTGGTTCCAGTGCTCATACAGTCAGGGCACACGCAGAGCCCAGCCTACTTGTAGAACATGCCTCAGATCAGCTCCTACATGGGATACTATTGATTTATCTCTTCCTCACATCCTTTATTTCTGTTATATTTGGGTCTCCTCTCTCAGTAGCATTCGAGAGAGAAGTGAAAGCCAGAGAAGCAGCCCCCTCTCCAGAATAACTTCCTTCAACCTAGGCACTCGTGTTAGGAAGCTGGAAGCAGCAGATGCTCAGCAGCAAAGAAGGGTCTGACTTTGGCTTTAAGTCTAAGGTGACAGCTGTGCTTCAGGTCTCTTTGGTCATACAGAAATATCACAAAATTCACTGACTGCAGTAGCAGCTCTTGCACCTTTCACCCAGCCAAGTGTTCCTCCTGAAAAAAAACCATGTCACACAGCCTGGGTCACCCTGTGTAGAGCACACAGAGCTGGCACAAGGGAGGTCACCTGCTGGACTCCTGTAACAAACACATCCTGAGTGGCCTCTGTGCACTGCCTAACAGAAAACCACAGCCTGATGTTTCCACCAACGTGGGAGCGCTGCCAGCTCTTTCCACAAGCATCTTATTCGAGCCAAGGTAGAGACTGGAAGGGCTTTTAAGGAGATAAATTGCTGTGGGTGAGGCAAGTCCAGCTCTGCTAACAAAGCCTGATGCAAGAAGCATATTGTTCCTTCATGGTGCAATCACACCACGAGTCAGAACCTGAGCATGGTTAATGAGGCACTCAGGCAAGGCAAGACTCAAGACTGTTTGCAGCAGTTGGTGAGCTATTTGGAACGCAGGGTAGGAGGGGAGATGGCAGCAAATCGATCTCTCACTGGGACAATCAACAAAGGAGTCTTCGAGTCCTGCAAATAGGCTATGCACTTCTGCAGGTTCCAGCAACAGAAAGCACCTTGAGCGTTCAGGCACTGCTGCTAGCGGAAAGAGCAACAAAACCAGCAGCCCCTCAGCCACCTCACATTCTGCTCTAATTGTTGCACTGATGGCAAGTCACAGCCATTTTCCATAGTCCCTCCTGTCTCACAACCATTCACTCCATTTTCTCCCAAGTGGGGATGAGGCTGTAGGACCAACTGCCCACGGCTCTGAAGTTCTGCCGGTGCCTCTAGAGCACCTATACCTTTCTTGAGTTTTCAATGAGAAGAAAACAGATTTGTTTTTGAAAGATGCTGGAAATAATTCATTCTAGTACTCAGAACCTGGTAAACATACAGAGCTGTGCATTGGGTTATTTGGTTTCTATTTCATATGCCCACCTTATTTCTAGCCATACGTCCTCATTCTGTTGACAGGAACACAAACTACCACATTTGACTTCATACCAAAGACAGACTAGTGCCAAGAACCAATCCAAATCTAAAGATTTCAAGAGATGGTGATTTCATCCTGACCCCAAAAGTTGTGGCAATGGTTAATTACCCTTGCTGTCTAAACATTTCTTAATTGCAATCTGATTTTCAGTTTCCAGACACTGAACCTTATTATAACTCCTGCTAGATTAAAGAGCCCTCCGAGTATTTGAAATCTTGACCTCCACAGGCACTGATCAAATCACTTCTCCAGTTTCTCTTCGACAAAGTAAATCAGCTGAGAGCTTCTGAAGCCTCATTAGGGCAGAGATTCAGGGCTCCAGTTCTTACCTAGAACCATCTCCAATTTTCCAAAGTCCTTTTTGTGCAGCTGTAAACAAAACAGATATTCTGTGTGCTGCTGGAAACTCACTGTTTGTCATAGGCTCTTTTCCAATACTAGCAGTTGCAACAGCAAAATATTTTGTCAGCTTGCTTGTTAACCCTTTTTTCTGCAGCGTGCTTTGTCCCCACACTAAGGTGGCTGTTGCCAATGCAGATATATTGATTTCTGGAAGCTGGCACTTTCATTATCAGTCAAATAGTTCACAGAATGCTCTGAAATTTTCTAGAAGACATTAAATCAATGATTCTCTGTCTCTCACATAACTTGCTTGATTGTGAAACACTTCAGGCACCTCAGCTCATGTGTTTAGGGGTGTAACTGCAGATAATCAAACTTAACAATGTTGACCACACTTTAATATTCACAAGTTTTCCCTGCCTATGAAATGGTACTTTTGTGACCTTCTTCTTCGCTGGAGAAATAATCATAAACTTGTTGAAGTAAACTGTGAGGTTCTATTCTGCCAGGAGAAACAAAAAGGAGCACTGTGTGCTGAGCAAAGCCCAAGCAGAGGCCGTCGAGGTGACATCTTTCCCCATTCAGTGGGTAACCCTGAGGGCAAGATAATATTGCTTGCTGCTGCTACAACACCTTCTGCTATACACTTTTGTTGCTGCCCAGACAACTCAAGTAAATGTCTCCCTCCACAGAAAAGAAAAAAAAAAAAAAAGATACATTTTTCTGTAGATGTCAACAATAAGGTGACGAGCAGCTGAGAAACGGAGAGTCCCATCCTGCCCATCCTGCAGGGAGCTGTGTACGGCCCCTTGCAACGTCCCAGCAAGGCTGCTGGGAGGGGACCTGCCCACCCGAGGCAGCTTTTGGGACTGAAACTTCAGATTCTTCTATAGATGTTATCTTATTTCATAAACCTAGTCTTGGTATGTTGATGCCTTCCAATCAGAAAACTAACCTATGCCTCAAACAGTGGAAAGCAATGCTGTGCATTCTTGAATACGTAGAGTTTCCTTCAAGAGTTTTGCTTTAATATCCACAAATCCCACCTGTCTCCAAATGACAGGCCTATCATCTCTGTTCATATTTTTATTCTCTTACCCTTGGCAAGTGTCTAATACAGTCAGACAGCTTTTGCACAAAATAAATTGTATTTTGAGTGTTGTTTGTGATGGATTTAATTACACACATATCCAGTCTCTACTAGAGTAAGGGTTGCCAATTACATGACATCTTCCGAGGATGACTACAGGATGGCTAATATTTCTTCACCCTCCACTAGGGATACGGTGGTACTTCGTAAAATTAATTTGTTTGTTGAGTGTATCAAGGCTTTATTATATGACAAATATCAGCTATAATATGCTACAGATAATACAAACAGTGGTATGGCAAACCAGAGTCAAAACATCATTTGTCTAATGATATGAATTGAGCTATAAAAGACAAGTTCCTTATCAAAAAGCCTTCTGACACCAGTTTTGATAGAGCAGAGGATGCATCGTTCATTTCAAAGGCTATGAAGAAGCCATATGGCTGGAGCAAATAACTTTTTCTAGTTTTTAAAGGGATTTTTTAAGAATCACTTGGCAAATACTTTAAAAAACTGTATTCTAATCTTATAATGACTACTGAACACAATTTTTATCTTTTTTTTTTTTTTTTTTCCATCAGGATAGAAAAATCCCTGTTATAGATGTAAGGAAGATGCTTTGGTGATATGGGCTGAAACTTGGGACTACTGGGCCCACATATCACTGTGCAGCTCTTCAGATGTGTGGACTTCATCAAGCCTAGGTGAAAAGAAGCTGTCAGATCTGCCTTTCCTACAGAGCAATCCACTAGCTGAAGAGTTACTGGCAACTTCAGTGCCACAACCAGAAGCCACTAAAGATGTGGAGAGTTTTGCAAGTCACAGGTTCAATGTCAGAGAAATTCAGCCCAAGCAACAGTCCTCAATGGCATGCTCCTCTGTTGCAGGTCGACATTAGCACAGCAAACTGATGTGAAAGCCTCTTCCAGAGCGTCTTAGAGACTGACATGGCCCAGAATGCTACAGATACCATGGAACAGATCGAGCCACTGATTTTCAAGTTTTCAATACAATTTATTAAGTCAATAATGGTGAGACTTGCTAACACAGCAGTATCAGCTTCTAAATATATTTTCTGTTCTTCAGACATTAGGTTGTGGATGAACCTGAAGCAGATTGGATAGGCATGGGCAGAAGTCCGCTTAAGCTACAGAACAGTGAAATTTAGAGAAAATTTCTTGGATCTTTTAAATGCAAGCCATGTTTTGTGCAAGTCATCACAACTTGCATAAAGTTGTGCGAGTTGTGCAACTTCCTCTGCTTGTCCCATGCATCTGCAAGGAGCCATGAGACATTACAGTCCTCATCCCTTATGGAGGGCAGGGATTCTCATTATTAGGATACTCTAGAGTGAATTGAGAACAAGGGTAAAGGTCCTCACACATTGCCAGAAGATGTTAAGAGGTGCCAGAGGAAGGAGTGCTGGCTTCCCTGAAGAGCCTGCCCTGACGACATTCGCTGAATGTCTTTGAGAGCTACCAGCCATGCACATTTTCTCCAAAAACAACCTTTAATGTGGTACTATCTCCCCTTCAGACTTTACATTAGTTGTACAGCATGGGCCTTACTAAAATATTAAAAACAGGAACTTACCTCCTTTATTTTTTAGTATTAAATATTCACTTCCCTAGCAAAGATGTCTGTGAAGATCATTAAATCCAGAGTTGTCTACAACACTAAGATAAAATTTCAGAGCTAAAAACATGCATTACATAAAAAAGTATTAATCAAGCACAGGACAGGGCAGAGGGAGAAAAAACATCCTCTCTATCTTACTACCAACAAATCATGTCACAGCCAAGCCTAGGGAGTCATCTACCATGGCAAATACAGAACATTTATTAGCAGAAGACATAACAGATGGGAACAAACAGCACTAAACTGCAGGTAGTGCCCAAAGTCAGATATTGGTGGTGGGATGACAGATGCCCTTTTTAAGATCTCTTTTCCTTTCCCAGGAATGAATATTAATAAATGTCAAAAATTAAACTTATGTTGCTCATACAGCATCATCCAATGTCTGGTGAATCTGACTGAGCAGCCAGAATGTCAGGGTTTTCATTCGTCTTCAAGTCACAATACAGAAATTTCTTCAATGCTAAGGGCTGTTTTACAGCACCATTGCCTGTTCAATTCAGGTGCAACTAGGGGATGACCAGTCTGCAAAACATGTCGTGGAAGTGCTCTGTGCTTACCTTCTCGACTGTAAGACAAGGATATTAATCCTTACTCAGGCAGAGATAGTGGACAGCAGATGGTAAGTTTGAAAGAGTTTTGAATACACAAGCACGAGACCACATTCTCAAATCCTTTTTTTTTTTTTTTCCCCCCTCTCTAAAATGGAGATTTTGAAAGCTTTGGGAGCGTTTTTTTGACTCTTTCTTTTCCCTACGGGAGGCATAGATTGAATCTGGCTATCACTCCTCGAGCTTCAGCATCAGAAGTGTGCAGCTCACTCTCGGGTCACTGGGGTCTCCCTCAGAAGAGGGTCCCCATTCTCACTGATGCTGAGTAGTGGGACGAGAGCAGTTTGACATCTTCCAGCTAAATGCTGGTCTGGGCCATGCTTCTGAAGTCCAGCCAACAGATAAATCTACCTTCAGACTTTTCTGCTGACAACACAGAGTCTCTGGAAAACAAGCAGAAACCTTCTGGAAAAGAAGACTCCTGAACCATTTCTAAAGAGAGCTTCTTCGTTGCCATCAGGCACGTTAATACAAAGCAGGATACACGCATGCTTTGTGGCAGACCCTCCAAGCCTCTCTGCCCTGGCTGTTAGTCTGCAAGCCAAGGCACTTCAGTGCTTGGTTGTAATTTCTTCCTGGTCTAACTACAGGCCTTCAGCGTGCTCAGAGTAATGCTTAAAGCAGACACGGCAGATTACTGTGTCTGGAAGTGAACATTTACTGTAGATAATCCAAAATGACAGGTCTGATAAATACCACTGGTTAGATTCTGATCAACTACACATCATCTTTCTGATTCATAGCAGAGGAATTGCCTTCTTCAAATTCCACACACAGGCAGCATCCTCCAGGGAGAGCCTGAAGTTGTAGGCTGTTATTACTCACTTTCAAGGGTATACCTCCAGTAAGTTTCTGAATAACTTCTTTTTATCAGTTTACAGTTTCTGCCAATTTTGGTCTCTCTGTTAACTTATTGTAAAAACATATTATTTTTTAAAATCTGAAAGCTAAGAGCTGCACACTGCATGCTGTTTTCTTTTTTTTTCCTAAATCTCCTGAACAAGAAGAGAGAATTTTCAGAGCTGCTGAATACCAACATCTCCCTCTAAAGTTACCATCAGCCACAGCACAGCCCCCACATCTTAGAATCTGCCTTCTTATTATCCTCTCAAATCTATACCNAACAAAAGGCTTTCCAAATAACAGAATACACGGCTGTAGGATTAATTTTGATTTTGTAGCCCAGCCACATAACAGCATTCTCTAAGCTATCTGCAAGATGCCATGAGTGTGTTTTCGCTCCTGTGATGTGCAGTACACCATACCTGTCGTCTTACCTAACAGCGTGGTCGATGGAACAGTGTCTGACGATACTTTGAGATGAAATTCCGTTCACCCACACGACACGGATCATTGAAAATCAACAGCAGATCAACAGGAAAGAAAAGTTACAGAAGATGAAAACAAGGTTAGCTTTACCTAATACTCAAAAGATTCAGTCTATAGGTTATATTGGGAAATGTACAAAAGTAAAGAAAATTTAGAAATGAAAAAAAAGTCTGGCACTAGTACCTGAGTAGTAGGAATTCAACAAAGATTTGCTCTGAAGGGTTTTGCTTTGGACAGAAAATGAACAAGGAGAGGGTGATGCTAGGTAGGAAAGACATAAGGAAAAGACTTTAGACATATATTAAGAGAAAGAAAGAACAGGGAGAATGTTCCTCAAAGAACACAGTAATATGGGATATATAAGGCTTATCAAAATGAATTATATTTTTCATCTCAACATGCATATTACATTTATTACAATGTCATCATGATGGATTTTCTTTAATATAAGCACTCCAGACCCCAAATATAGTATTATAGTTATTTTAAATCAGTGTGTTCCTAACATATAGTACTATATTCTACAGACTTTTTTTTTTTTTTTTTTAGAACATCTAGGAGAAAGATCCTTAAAAACAACCACCAAAATACAAACCACAGAGAATCAAATGCATCATTAACAGTAAAATAAGCCTGCTCAAACACAATGTACACTAGTATCACAAAAATACACAGGTAGGGTAGCAATTTTTTTGTTAAAACCATACAAGATAACAAGGGAATTGTTCTTCAACCCAGAACACTTCATAGCAAATCCTACAAAGTTTCCCCCATGAGACAGGTTTTTACAGCAGGACAAGCACCGCTACTTTCCCCCATTAAAGCATTAGTTTTCTCTGGACAAAAATCCACAAATTATCCCCATATTAATCAAGTATTTACGGAAAGGAGGCAGGGCTCCACATCTTCACAGCAGATTCTTTTCTTGCTAGTAAATGTATGAGATTGGTTTATATCTGCAATAGCATACATGGACATTTTTCTGATAATCCATCATTTCTGAATGCATATTCTTTTGTTATCATTCTGCATTCACTCAGACTTACACACATTTATCTCCTCCTCAGAATGTTGGGAAACAAGCTAATACAAATCTCAGTACATCAGAAAGATGACAATAGATAACACAGGAAAAAGTATTCCATAATCCAAAAGAAGTAGATAAAAGTCAGTATACATCAGAGTAATTTCAGAAGCAATTTTTGTATCTCTAGAAAAAACACCACTTATAGATTTCAAGCTATTCTTTGGGGTGAATGAAAGAAGTCACAAGTCTAGGGAGTTTCATACAGCCTAAGCAGTTTATAACCATCCAGTAAATGAATTCGCTCTAGTTTTGCATTGTTCTGCTGTATTTTCAGACTTAGACCATTTGAAAACACATTAAGATAATCAAATTTCTCATCGCTTAGTCTGCCTTAACAGATCTCTCATTTGGGACCTCTTACACTTTCTCCTGTGTTAGCCTAAATCAGACCCTTTCCTTACTGTACTTGGAACACAGCCACTTCTACAGATGAGTAAGATAAGGCCTGTAAAGAGTAATTTGGTGGCCCAGGGTCACAGAGAAAGTCAACAACCAGGACTTAGAGCAGTACTTGCATTTTCTGAAGTCTGGGAGTGCAAAAGACATCATGGGGTCAAGCTGCCTTTCCAGGAATTGCCAACTAAAAACTGATAAGGAATCTAAAAGCAGACACCTCACTTTTATCAGTGAATTTGATTTAAAATTTTATGAACAGAGGTTTCTGAAATGAGCCATGCTTGTGACATGGGGCGGTGAATGAAGACTTTCAGAGAGCTCATCTGGAAAATTAGTCAGGTAGTGGCTATGGTACGAGAGATGTGCACATGTTGCTGCTGCCTCACCAGAGGTTCCCACAGCACCAGTGCGTGCAAGTCACAGGAGACACTTCCAGAGAGGACTTCACATCAGTGCAGAGGTTAAGACTTCATTTAGAATTCTCTCTACACTCTCTGGAGTGGCACGGGAGGCCGTACAGGTCCCTCTAATCATGCAGAATGGTGAATGCTCCTCCCTATTCTGGAAATGATTCTCCCTCATTTAAAATTTTGTCAAGAAACCAACTCTGCAAAAATTCCAAACCAGAGGGAAAGACAATAAAAGGGATTCAGGTATTTTGACTTTCAGATTTTTTATTTTTATTTTTGCTCTATTACTCTTTATTTTAGAATTTTTGGCTAAAGAAAACATTTCATGGTCATGATCCTAACAGGTCTTTGGACTGCATTTAGCAGGCACCCTACCTGAGAGTGAAAATTATCTGTGGGGTAGCAGTAACAGCTAGACCTTGATGGAACTGTTTTGAGCTACAGCAAATCTGTAAGATCTTTGCATTTCATTCATCACAAAAGCATGCAGGACATGGAGAGGTGTGAATTCAGATGGAACTTGGCTAAAGATAATCATTAACAACCTGAGTGCCCCTCACCTACGTCTTTCTCTTATCTCTTTGTTTCTGCTAGTGAGAACACAGTCAATTGGTAACTGCACAATAGCAGTACTGGTTGCATTTTAAGAGACCAAATCCTCAGAAACAAATCTGACAGCAAGCTCACAAAGATGTCATGATGGCTCTGCTGGGGATGCAGCACTCCCCCTGGAGAAGGCCTGCCTGGACTTTGTCATCTGCAGCCCTATCTGTGGGATTTTATCATTGCAGAGCCAGAAGAACAGTTTGTGTGTGCAGGACGTATTAGCACATTGTTGCTGAGATGATATACTGCTGCTTCTCCCATCACATGGATGGGCTGCCAAACTGCACGAAATTGATGTGCAATAACAACCCCTTGCACACCCTTCTGGTCAGACACTGCTGGATAATTTTAGGCCCACCCTGCCTCCCATTTGTCACCTCACTTCTCAATAACCCAGCACTGAGTCAGCGCCTGCATGTGACTCTGCTGTGCCACTCTGAGGAAAATGACACTGCTTTCCAAACCCTCCTGCAAGCTGAGGAGCAGTCACAAATAACGCAAATACCATCATTTACTTCTAAGGGATTTAGGAGATATATATATCTATAAGAGCACAGTATTTGAGAAAAATGAACAACTCACTTTCATATGACTTTTGGCTAAAACTAGACAAGCTGGAATAATGCTGGACTAATTTATCTTTCAGCAAATACCTATTCTGATTCCATGTGGTGGCAGAAACACAGGGAATCCATAAAACCTCTCCAGTTAAAACTCTTGTATTTTGCCTGAATTCTGCCTGAATAAGGACTATCAGAGCAAGATGGAAGGGGGGGGGGGGGGGAAAAAAGTTTCCCTTTGGTC
>VXAV01009986.1:0-10183 GCA_013399715.1 Alectura lathami | reverse complement strand
GGGGGGGGGGGGGGGCGTAAAAAGTTTCCCTTTGGGCCAGACAAGACAAGAGCCCACTTCCGTTCCAGTTTTCAGCAAGGCCTGAGGTCTGCTCCAGCTCAGATCATAGAACCACAGCATGGCTGGGTTGGAATGGATCCCCCAGCCCCGCCAACCCCTGCCAGGGGCTGGCTGCCACCCCCCAGATCAGGCTGCCCAGGGCCCACCCAGCCTGGCCTTGAGCACCCCCAGGGATGGGGCACCCACAGCTGCTCTGGGCAGCCTGGGCCCAGGGCTTCACCACCTCCCAGAATTTCCTCCACACATCCAGCCTAAATCTCCTCTCTTTTAGTTTAAAACCATTCCCCCTTGTCCTGTCACTGTCAGACCGTGTCACAAGTTGCTCTCCTCCTGTTTACCAGCTCCCTTCAGGCACTGCAGGCCGCAGTGAGGTCTCCCAGCACCTCCTCTTTCCCAGGCTGAACACCCCCAGCCCCCTCAGCCTGTCCCCACAGCAGAGGTGCTGCAGCCCCTGAGCATCCCCGTGGCCTCCCCTGGCCCCGCTCCAGCAGCCCCACGTCCTCCTTGTGCTGGGGGCCCCAAGCCTGAACAAAATTCAGATGTGCAAATGGCCAACATGGCAGCGTGCTCCTGCCACCTCTCCAGAAAGCCACATTTCAGGCGAACAACACCGTTTTATGCACGGCACCATTTGCAAGAGCTGATACTGAAAACTTGGAAGGACATTCCCCCTGAAGCACTGAGGTGGAGCAGGTGAAGGAATAAGCATTTTTACTGGGAGCAGAGGATGGGAGGGATTTCCATGTCACTGCTGCAGCTAACTCAGACTCTCATAACTGAGGTTAAGAAGGAGAAGATGACTTCCTGCCATGAGATATTCACATGCCCTTTTTTCTGTTGTGACGTAAAAGGAAAATTTAAGTCGGGATTTGACGGTTGCTTAAGAGAGAGAGATAATTTCAAAAGCTAGGATGAATAACCCCTGTAAAACTCTATTAGTTAGCAGGAGGGTTACAAAGTAATCCCATTATTTTATTCAGAAGTTAGAGTAGGCCCATATAGAAACCCTCAAGTATTAAACTTCATTAAGGTATTTTTTTAAAAAAGAAAGGCTTTTACTCTTTTTTTTTTTTTTTTTTCTTCCTAGCTGTATGATCAGTTGCAAACCCATAAAATTCCTGCATTGGCACGTGCACATTACTGCACAGAAGAGAACTTACCTCCAACACCTCAGCATCCTGGACTTGGCAGAAAAAAAATGCGGAGAAATCATGAAGGTTTACTGGTAATTATTGCTCATGGATATAAAGAGGAAAAAAAGAGAAGAATCAGCCCATGACTTAATTCAGGCTGTGTTACAGAGGGAGGTGGTGATAAAATCTCTAGTCAGACAAGCAAAGGACTTACTGATTTAAAGGAAAAAAAAAAAAAGAAAATCTGAAGGTATGCTTTTTATTTCCTACAAAATTAGATACAACATTTTCTGTAGTTGCCATTTCAAGTAAATGACTCAGCTGTTTTAATTAGTGTCTCAAAATACTAAAGAAAAAAATGAGGTCACATTATAGGCTCATCTCATACATTCTCTTATCTTTTGGTTGGAAAAAAAGCTTTGAAAAATCCAAATTCTGAAGAAAGAAAACCTTCCTTTTCTCCATACATTTCAGACAAGCTACCTTTGCTCTTTCTAGGCTGCCTGTTACAATGCTGTCCTCTGCTATCCTGTCTTTCAAAGATATGAGCCACTGACAACTCCTGCTGTCTTCTTTAGGAGATATAGCTACTCAGCACCTGAGAAAATTAGATCTTGACTCAAGTCAATTTACTATCAGAGAGAAGTGTTCACTGCTAGCCTTGATGGTCCCAAACACCTATTTATCCATCTCACAGGTCCGCTACACAGAGTGACAGTAGCAACGCATGCAGATGGAATTTGACATGACCTACAGGCAGAGGGAAAAGAAAAATTCACTCAGCCTGTCTCAATCAATCAATCAGAGGTTACAAAGAAATGTTTCAATTATATATTTTTTTAATTTTTTATTTTTTTAAAATTATAGGTAATTCCTTGCTAGCAATTAGGGAAAAAAAACACTTCATTAAAGATGTTTAAAAATGACAAGAGTTTCGGTATGTATTTGTAGAGCTGGTCCCTCTTCAAAGTATCGGCTAAGTGTCAAAAGAAGGAGTGACATTCCCCATAGTGTCTGAGTTAAAATTTATTTAATATGAAAAGATTTACAAATCCACCATGCAATTCACCATGCACTCAATCTGGATCTAGTGAGGCTAACTTTGTGCTGCTTTGCCCACAAAACTCTTCCAGCTACAGAGGTCTGAGTGGTTTACAATTATCAACTACGATTAGTTTTACGGAAGCCGTGTGAAGAATAAACTGAAAACGCAGGCAAAAGAAGAAATGCTATCTTTCCATTTCAGTTCTCTAACCATGAGACTATGTTTTCTTTCATAAAGATTCCATACAGAGAATGGTATTTCCATCCTAGAAGTCAGCTAAGTGATTTGATTTTACAAAGGAAAAACTATTTCTGAAGAACAAATGAACATGTGCCTTTTTGAATGTCTGCTGTAGTTATTTAAACAGACTCTATAAATTATTCTGGGTAGCTTTAGAGTGAGAAGGAATCCTCCCCACCCATCTGGGAGTTAAAATAGGGGCAGTGTCAGAGACATTTCAGGCAACCCATTTCTAGCAAGCAAGGAACCCTTTCACTGTCATTCCCAGCTCCTCAGTACTGTGCCCATAGGAATAGGTCCTTTCAAGAACCCAGAGCTCTCCAAAGGGGACATATCCATTGCAAGCAAGTTAAACTTACTGAATCCATTAACATCTTGGCAGCTGGAAGAGAAAGCTTCTTCATTGTGAACTGCGCTGAGCTTGGCAGAGGTCTTGTCTGAAGCAGCCACGGGACCCATCTCCCTCTGCGTGCTGGTCTGAGTCTCCTTCTGCTTCTTGGCTAGTTTCCTTTAGAGTGTTTTGAAGAGGAGAGAAATCAAGGTCAGTTTCCCTCATTAAAAACAAAACAATAAGAAAATATCCTGAAAACCACAATTATCCCACTTGGACAGACATGCAGGGCACGTGGCAAACCGCACGAGAGAAAACCCCACAGCTTTTTAATACATTGTGGAGTGCCATAAATGCAGTGATGCCAGCCTGTAAGCCTAGTGTCCCCCCCAGGAACTTGTCGTGCACAAACCCGCATCACCCCAGCAGTAGGAGCGCTATGTCACCAGTGAAGAGGGTGGCATAAGGAAAGCCCCTGGGGCAGATGACATCTGCTCCAGGAGGAGCAGAGGGCTTGGGGCAAGGGCAGCAATCAGAATGGTTCACTGGAGGTACCCGGGTTGTCCATACCCATCCCACGGAGCTGCCTGCACCTGGGACTTTTTTTTTGGAGGCTCCGGTGCGACCTGACGCTGTGCCAGCAGGCAGCTGGGGCAGGAGACTTGCTCTGTACCCAAGCAGGACAGGGAGGTCAGAAGCCCCTGCTAGAATTTGACGAAGTGCACAGAGGATTGGCGCTCTGGGGAAAGTGGGGCAACTTTAAGGCTGAAGAGATTTAAAAAAATGACTGTGTTCAGATGTGTCTCCTTTCTGGGAATTTGGGTCTCTTCTTATTTTGAGGAGACCTCAAAAACATCGGCTAAACTAGAAACACTGCCAGCTCCAAAAACAGTGAGAAAGCCAAGAACATAAGAGGCTCCTCTTTTGCAAACACAGCTAATAATAAGGAAGTGGAGAGAAGCAGGAAAAGCGAGCTGCTAAGCTTCCATTGACATTTGAGTGCCCTGTGCTTCATTCATATCAGAGAGCAAAACTGTTTAAAAATGAATGTGTGACATTCTACAACCCGCACCTTGAAAAAATACCACACAAATCCCTAGCACCGGCAAGGAACTTTGCTTACACGGCTTCCGCAGATAAGAAAATAAAACAAAATAAAAAGGAGAAAAACAGATTACTGTAAGTAGGAGCTTTAGTTTTCTCTTTTCCTCTTAAATCAAAGAAAAAAAAATCCTAACAACTAAATCATTTTGCAAAGAGGTTTTTCTTCACTGAAATGACATGCTTATGGTAAGTACTACCCATCTTTTAAACTTCATTAGGCTCTTAAAAGGATATTGCTTGCAACAGGCTTTATTTATTCACAGTGCACGTCAGTGGCGTTTACAGGCAAGCTGAAGCACACAGCTCAGCCCCAGCCCTCCTGAGGTGGGGCAGCTGGGCCAGCCACATTCATTGGCAAGGAAGAGTCAAAGAGAATTAAAACCTTTGCCCATGTCTGTGGGAAATGACTGTCTTGAGGCAAGCTGCATAATCCAGACCAGGAGAGCACAAATTTGTGGAGAAATGTCCAAGCTCCGAACTTTTGCACAAGTGCATCTCTCTCATCTGCTCAGCCAGTTGAGGATCAGCCCTGCATGGCTCGTGCTTTCAATTCCAGCCCACAGCTATTCCAAGTGGGTACATAATTACATGGTGCATATTTAGATCTCACAAAATCTCCATGATATCCACTTCTGTAGATGAAGATGCAAACAGAGGAACCGGCCTTGAATGATGAAGCAAAAAGCTGGCGTTTAGTGATGTTAAAAGCTTTGCTTCCAGCACACAGCAATGCTAGCACAGCCAGATTTACTAACTACGAGCCCCCTTTTTTTTTTGTGCTGTGGTCCCTGAGGTAACAACAATAGTTTTGTAGTGTATTAACCCTGCTATGCGGTTATTTTAATCCTTTAGATTTGCTAATCGTACACGGCCATGTGAATTCTTTGGCAACAGGAATTAAAATTTCTCAGTGGGAAGCACTAATCCAAAACGCACAAGTCCTTAATAACAAGCACTCTGGACTGCTGGGGTGAGCCATTACACACTGCCACTGCTGATGTTTAAAAATAGCGAGTCAAAAAGGGTGACTTCCTTATTAAATCCAGATTAAATTATTTGTGGCAGTAATTACCTCTAAGTCCCATTGCTTGGTTTCTTTTCAGAAATGCCAACAAGCCACAAAGAGCTGGAGCTGGCAAGCTCCTTTCTCTTTCAGTGGGCAAGCAATAACATTTCTGCATGTTCTGCGCAGGAACAAAATCACCCCAAACCCAAGCCCATGAGTCCCCAAAGGCCTGCTTACAAAAGCCCTATGCAAAGCAGTTCTACCTGGTCCTGTAGAAGACAGAGAGGCCCCTAAAACATTGGCTTGAATGCCTAAAAAGAAAAGGTGACATGAGTTTAAAGTTCTCGACCTACACACGCAGACGGCAGCCTCCTGCGCAGGCCGCTCACCATCTGAAGCTGCTGCAAGCTCAGGGAGGAGTGCACAGAAGCAGCCACATGGAAAATTGTTCGGCATCTGACAGCACTGCAATTTGCTTTCAGCATGGTGTTACCATTTCCACCTTTCTCCCTTCTCGTTTCCAAGAATGTAAAACTTCATCTAAATTTAGAGGGAAAAGGAAGACAGATCTCTTTTGAGGATTTCAGAGCTAAGCTTGCCAGACACATCAAGGGGCTCTCGGTGCCTTTTCAGTCTCAGTTACGTGTCTGGATAGAGTGGCAGCACAGGACTAAGCCTATTTGGTCCTCACCATCTTTATAATTCATAGAAAGGATTATAAAATCAAATGACTAGCACTTTCGAGAATGTTAGGGATGTGACTTAAACCCACAGCTAGGTAGAGGTTTATGTGCCAGCACGTCAAAATGCCTCTGGAATTGGAAAAGCATTTATCTGAAAAAGCTGTTTCCAAAAATAGGGCACTTCAAGAGATCTCTGTGAATCACTGACAAGTTGCATCAGTGGCACGGCTCCTGCTCTCCTTACTGACCAGCTTCTCCCAAACACAACAGCAACATCCCGAGGAAACCGCTATTGGCATCTTAGTGTCAATCATGGGCCAGCCGCAGGCTGCCTGGAGCACTGACCAGCACAGGCTGCCACCAGGCACTGAGAAGACACTTCTTGTCTCATGCATTATGCAGTTGAAAAGGGGAAGAAATAAAGGACTGGGCAGATACTTGGAAGAGGAGTCTGATACAATCAACATAGGGTGATGAGACTGAAATGTCAAAATGTGAGTAAGGCGATATTAGTGGCTGTTCCACATTGAAGTGCAAGGAGAATGTGCCAGGAAGAAAACAAGAATCCATGGGATGGGGTCTACTAGGTTGCCCTTTTCAGTTCAAGAGGGTTTGTAAATGAAGAGATGACGTTCATGGGCACAATGCACACACAGGAGTGATGAGACAGAAAGATGCTCAAAGCAGAACAAAAAGGATGAAACCAGCTGCATAATCAGGCAGTTGAAGCTGACCCAACTAAAGCAAGGACAAGAGCTATTAGCAGCAAAACTGAACTAAGTGCAAATGCAGAAAAAAATATGATGGAGATTTGATTTAGCTATTTTTGAAACTTCTACTCAGAGAACATAAAATGCTGAAACACTGTATTAAAATTAAGGGAATTCTAGTTTAACAATCCAGGAATAGTAAAAAGCATTTACTACCACAGGCATTAATCAGAAAGCTCAAGGAGTATTTTCAGTTAAAAGCATTCATAGGATCAGATTCCAGTTTTGCACAGGCTTGGGTAAACTTCAAGGATTATATTTTTAAAAGCAGCTCTTCTTTAAATTTTTATACCAATTTTACATGCAAGAATGTTAAATCTGTAACTGCCACTCCTAAAAAGCTCTTGTACATGTACGTTGACAGATTTAATTTTAGATGTTTCACAAGGATGGATTATATATACTATAATGCAGATTTGCATGCACAGGTAATTTAGACATTAGGTATAGATCATGTAAGTTAAACATGAAATTTCCTCCTACAGACAAAAATTGCATATTGCCCTCACTTCCAATAAGCAATTTAAGAAAGCTACAAAATACACTTCCTATTAGGTATTTGTGCGCAGCAGCCTGCTAGGAGTACACACATCATTTACTACAAATTCTGTACAAACGTACGGCAGAGATCACCCACACAAATGCCCCACTGGGAGCACTGGTTAACCAAAAATCTACTGAGAAGGATCTTCGTCCCCTAGATCTGTGGTAGGTCATAAGCTCAACTTGAAAGAAGAGCTTCATGTCGCTGAAAAATAAGGTGGGATTATACCTGGCACTACGGTCTGCGGGACTTTTGCTCTGAGCCAGGAGCGGCAAAGCCTCTGCTGCAGTACAGCATGCAGTTCTGCACTTCAAAAGGAGGTGTACCCAAGGGATGTACACAGAGCAGAACAAGAAGGGTAAATCTAGAAAACACAACCTACAAGCAAGGGCCTAAAGAAGGATGGTTCTTTCACCTAGAGCAAAGATGATGAAACAGAGCTGATATCTTCAAATCCAGGAGAGGATACCACAGGGAACTTGTTCTGCCAGTCCACAGGGCTGGGAAAAAAAGTGATGGGGCTCCATGAGAGGAAAGGTAGTTCATTTTAGGCTGTGTGGAAACTACATACAGCAGAGGCTGCCCACCACTCAGGCGTGCTGGTCAGGCAGACTGTGAAAACTTGGTCACCAGAGGACAGAGCACCACGGGAATGATGGAGCTGAAGCAGTGCAGCCTCCTGGCAGCTGGCGTCTCCTCCCCATCCCAGCACTCAGACTTTCTGAATTTCCTTTTTACATTTCCTTTAATTAAACTGGCAGAGCCACTGATTTATGACTCTGTTCTTCCAATATGTAATGAGAAAAACAGTTTCTTCTTAACATTCTGATTTAGCAAGCTGACCTATGCAGGCAGATCCCACCATCCCAGGAAATATATGGAGGTATTTAGGCATGGAGGTATTTACACAGAGGTATGCCCATAAATGAAGTTCATGTTTTATTTCTTTTGAAATGTCCCACAGGTGGTGGAAATAAATTCAGCAAAAATTCTGCTATTTCAGAAAATGCAAGCATAAGTTCAGTTTAATCATTTGGATAGAATCTCTCTCATGAAGAGAAACTCCTAGCTGAAACCACCACAAAGTTTGTTTGAAATTACACCGCAATGCAACAGGGTCCTAAGTACTCTGGCCAGACCAGGGACAAAGGAAAGTGGTGTATTGGCCACTGAGTGCCTTTTTCTCATAAATAACATTAAACAGCACTTGTAACACATCCATGAGTCTACGCATTTCCAGAAACACTTCTCCTCTGGTCTGATAGCACTCGATTAAATTTCAGTATGCAACCACTACCCAGCCCAGCAAAAGGGAAAAACAACAACAACAAAAGCAAACAAAAAACCAACCAAACCAAACAAAATCAACCACACAGAAAATAAAACATTTCCACTCCTTTTTTTTCTGACAAAGAAATAATAAAGCCTCAGTAAGGCTGCCTGCAGAGGAAAATACTGCTATAAAAGAGGTGTCTGAATGCAAAACCTCCTTTAAAGCAGGTATAATGCTGCCTATGTTTTACAGCTTCATATAAGAAAAGAAGCAAAAACTTTGAGATGGGTGGGTGGGTTGTTGTCTTACATAGTACATCATACCTTACAACACATTAAACTTGCTTGCAATGTGTCAGAGCTAGCATTTCTGTAGAAAACTTAGGCAACATTTGTACCGATGTAAATACAGAGCATGTCAGAGTGCTCCCCTGAAAAGGCTCATGCCTCATCCTGGGGACAGGGAGCACATCTGGACTGGAACTCACAGGACTGTATTTTTCTCACCCATCACAAAACCACAAGGACTTGACCCGCTCCACTGGTACAGCAAGTTCTGTCCACGGAGCCCAGAGTGTCTGCAGCTAACTTCTACTGAGGGGAAAATTGAAGTATCCACAATGCTGTCAGTCCTGCATGATGATTTATCATGTGAGGGGTAGGGGCTTCCTGGGTTTGTATCTCCATTTTATGTGCGTTAAAGATCATTATGGCCTTTTTAGCCACAGTGATACCTGCTCCCACACGTTGTAGGAAGCTTTTAAATGAGGTGTTGCCATGCAAAACTCCCGCAACTGTTTACCCAGTGTGCACAAAATAGCTGAGAGGAGCTTCTGGTAACTGAGTAGCTTTGACTGGTTTCACTGAAGGTGCAGGTACTTAATCATTTACCAGGATCAGATTTTAAGTCCTGGAGAGCAACAGAACAGTCTGAGGGCAGAACTCCAGCCTAGAGACTGGCCACAACCCTTATGGCCCATCTCTGCAAGGATCAATTACTCATGATATAAAACTCAGTGACTTTAACAGATTTATCTCACTAAGAACAACCGTTAGGTTCGGAGATTTTGCTTGTGAAGAAAAAGAAATGCCAGTAGAGCAGATGTCAAACAGTTAAAGGGAATAATCCGAAAGCAGATGAGAATTACTCCAGGAAGCACAACTTTGAAGTCCAGAAACTGAAACTAAAATAAGCAATGTAGTCCCTGTGGTTGTATTTAAAGGTCTGCCAGCAGATCTGTTTGAGAACCTGCCTTCCAATACTGGCAACTCAATTCAATTTTGCTTCAGGACTAAAACATTCATAAAAGGTCATAGCATGGAAATCAATTCTATTAAAAAAAAAATCTACATATACATATTGCTGCTCTTATTTTCACAGTACTTCAAATAAACTTAAATCAAACCTCTCTGTTCATAAGAGGCTGTAGCAATTTCTATCATCTTTGGTTAAGAATTACACAATCCTTAGCAATTTAAGATTTTCATCTGCAATCATAATAAAACACCTTATTTCAAGTGAAACTTGAAACTCCATAAAACTTCACTATATGCTCCTTGATGAATTCTCTTGCTCTCCTCCCTCACTTACTGGAATGTCCCTCACACCCTGACAGTTGTTTGGGAGAGCAATAAGAGCTTGGGTTTGCCAGATCAGGGCACGAGCCAAATGTCAGCCCGAAACCAGACACTGCCATGGATAACTTGATGCTGAAAGTATTTGTTGTGTGATGGCTATTTGTGTGACAGCCCTGCCATGGAGATTTTCCAGATAGCAGAGTTCACTCTTATGTTGTATCTGGGAGATGATAAGTCTAGAGCTAAGAACAAGCCCACTGCAAAAAAAAGTTTAGGGTGTATTACAGAGAAAGTATGCTACAGTACCAGAGCAATCCTCAGCTGACTACTTAAAACAACACTGTTGTGCAGTTGTAAAAAAGGGCCATACAGGGCTCAGAATCATAGAATCACAGAATCATAGACTGGCTTGGGTTG
>VXAV01009984.1:140494-195184 GCA_013399715.1 Alectura lathami | reverse complement strand
AAAAAAAAAAAAAAAGCCTACATGCTGGCAAAGTGAAGATGGTAACTGTCCCAGCTATGATGCTGTGAAATAGGAGTTGAAGCTTGCTGTGTTACTTACCCCAGTTTTCCCAGCATTTCAAGCTCTGGAACTTGTGGTCCATATGTCTCCACTTGCAGAGGTTGATACTCATACAAAGCTTCCTCCAGCTTTTGAACAGGAGCTAACGAAATATGCTGACCCTGTTAAAAAATAAATAAATAAATAAATAAATAAAAACTGTTTGTAGAGCAGGTCAAAGTCTAGTTTGTACCCTTCTTAAATGCATTGCAAAAACTAGTGTACACAATTAAGCTGGTCTGGACAAACACCGTTCCCATCAAGAACATACTGTACACTGCATCACTCTTTGCTTCAAGATTTAAACTTTTTATTGTGATCTAATGATCTAATTAACTAACTAATGAAACTAATGTTTCATTATCTGCAACTGTCTGGACAAGGTAGGAAGGAAAAGGTAAAGTTTTATGGAAGCCACGCTTTCCATTAGAACATCTGTTTCCAGTGTCACTAGTAAAATTATTATTAGTAAAAACTTCATTTATCAGAAGTAATATCAAACAAATGTCTCTGGGCAAGCCTATTAGATTCTGTAATCAATGATTTCCTGAAAGCCCTAATTAGAAAGGGAAGCCACTTTCATTTCTCTCTGCAGGCTTTGTAACCTACCATATGTAATGGCTCTCCAGATAGACTTTTACAATGCAATACAATTAATTCATTCAGCAAATTCCCATTTGTTTCATAACTAAAAATACAGAAACATACAAACATAAAATTTTAATTCCATATGGTACTTTTGCAAGCCCTTCAGACCACTGAGAAACAGCTAGACTTTCTTTCCCCTGCTCTCCAAGTCCCTATCACTCCAAGCTCTCACAAAACAGGAGACTTGTGGCTGGAAAGGAGGGGTCAGGAGGATATGAGATGGAGCCAAAGCTAACAGATGTTGCTGCGTGACATTCTACACTGATTTGTTGATCTTTCACACAGTTTCAATTTTCTACTGTATTCTATGGTGCTCACAAAAATTAGCAGCAGCAGCAAAAAGACAGAGCGCTATGATCTCCCCCAAAACAGCCTGGCTTCCCCTACAGAAATTGACCTTCATATCCGCAAAACGCAGGAATTTAGTAAAGTGGTCGTATTGTTCGTGTAGACATTTTGTCTGCAACAGGAGATGGGAAACTTTCCATGGTGTAATGCCACGTACAACCCAGGCTCCCAAGAGTGATCACTTACTGAGCTTCAGCTCCCTGGGGCCACTCAGGATGCATCTACTCCCTCAGCTGGGAACTAAAGGATACTCATGTGGGACATAGGGTTAAAATTAACTAAACAAGAAAAAAAAGTCAGTAGAAAGGGAAAGCTGCTAATTAAATTTGTGGTTGAGAACAATGACCTTCCTGAATTAGCAGCATGGATATTTTTGTTTAGAGAGTTGCAGAAACGGGTAAGAAAACTGAAGAGGCAAGTCCTTGAGAAGTCCTATCATGGATCCAGGCTGATCTCTATGGAAACAGAAGCAGCTTAAGTTTTCCACTGAAAAGGCTTTGTGTTTGTGATGAGAAGAGATAGTTCTGGCCTTTTTCTGCACTGCTCACAAGGCAGGAGGGGCTGCTGCTAGCAGTGTGCCAGTGAAAGTGTCTGAAAGCAAAACATGGAGAAAGTTCTCAAGTCAGCCATGAGTCAGTCACTCCAGCTTTCACAGTTACAGCACACTTACTCCTGTGCCACAAGCTATTGCTGCAACATTAAAACCAGGCAAGAACACATTTTTTTAAAAGTAGGAAAAGGTTAAAAATTCAGCCTTAATACTGCTTCATTATTTTTTTTAAGATACAAATGCAAGGTCTTTTTATATTGCTGGAAGCTGTCAATCTGCGATCTATTCCAGTTCATGAAAACTGTTCATTATAGTTCATTATACTTAGTAACTACAATGATGTGATAACACCATTGGAGGAAAAGAATGTTTAGGTGAGACTTTCAGATTTAAAGCTTTAACAATCTTTGCATCCCCAACCAAACTAGAAGGAGAGGCGTACCACCATTTTATCTATGTACACCCTCATCTGGCAAGTGAAAAATCTCAATCTTTCCAAATCCAGAGGAATTTTGTTCCAGCCATAGAAAAGACAATTCAGTTTCAGGCAAAGATCAAAACCATGATGAATATTTTTGGAAATTACTTGTGTGTGGAAAAAGGGAGCAGCTCAGATTGCAAGAGCCACATCTCTGGAGGGCATCACCAGATCACCAGCTGCTCGCTGTTAGCAGAGTTGCCATTGGTGCATTCGTAACACTTTTTTAATGAGAGCAACTCCTGCTGACATTGGCCACGAGGCACAGGAAGGCTCCCGACGATTAGGCTGGCCTCATCACAAGCCCCCTTCCCCACCATCCATGCTGCCACAGACATCCATCTCTGTCTGGGGATTCCTGGTGAGATAGGAGAACAGTATTTCACCTGTCTGCCTCTGTGGGATTCCCATGGTACCAGAAGGGAGCACAATGGTTATTTACTCTCACAGCGGTCAGCTGGTAAGTGCAGATGAGCAGCATCTGGACACTATGAGGTCTGTGTTGCAACAACAGCACACCATGAGAGAACGAGGCAGCAGAGAGAGACCATCCACCTTCAGGCTGCTCTGAGCTCATGCACGGCACAGACCAGAACAGGGCATGCTCCTGCACGATGCCCAAGGACTGGCAGCTCAGGCAAAGCTCCCCCTTTTGAGCAGCATCCAATCCAGCCTTCAATATTTCAGACAGCAGAGGTCCCAGCACATCCTCTCACTAAGTCATTCTTATAGGCAGTTAATTCCACCATCAAATACTGCCACTCATTTCTGGTTCATCAAGCTTGGACCCAAGGCACTCTCCCTCTCACTTTCAGTCACATCCCAGGCCAAGGTGTGAGTGTGAGGAAGCACCATGTGCTTTGGCATGGCAGAATGACCGCATTGCTTCGGATCCAGCCAGCAGATCTGCACCTCAGAGAGACTGTGCAGCTGTGTGACACAGCTCATTTGTTTTTGTTTCACAAAATCACAACTTCAGCTGATGGGCTTTGGTAACAGGGATTAGATTCAACTTAGCAACGGCGAAAAGAAACACAACTGACTGCTGCAACTGCCCTATAGTTGCCTGGCCTTTAGGTAAAGGATTTTCCTATAAACCGGATTTTAGTCTTCCTTGACTTGGGAAAGGGATAGAGGGAAGCACAGGAGTCACAACATGCATTCCCAGCTGAACGGGGCTGAATCTTGCTCAAACCCCACAGCCTTGTGTGTGTTTTGGACGTACAGCAGCTTGGCCGTGCAGGCTCAGGGCAGGCTGCTTCCTGCCTGTGCAGCCCCATGCAGATCCCACGGGGTCCCAACACCGAGCGATGCGCAGATCTGTGCAGATAGGCTGGCATGCAAACCAGCAGGAGTTTACCAACAAAAAAGGTTGCCTTTGCACTGATGTTTGTTGCATTTACTACAAATCCTGCTGAAATTAAAAGGTTCAATTTGACCAATTCAGCCAGCTAAAAGCCTCCTAACTATCAGTATTTTCTCTTTGTGTCTCTGCCCTGAGAGGTCCCAAGCCATTCCGCAAATGACTGGCATACTGTTGTGCAACTTCAGAGACATCACAAGAGACAATAACTATTACTTAGGACCTACACAGCACTTTTACCGATCCAAACACCATTTCACATCTATGTGATTTACAAATTTCCTGTATCCCACCTAGACAGCCAGCCCTACCTCTTTCCAGCATCAGGAGACATTTATTAGCAAGCTGAAACCAAAACGAAGGCACTAGGTCCAAGATCCTGCTTTTGCATTACTTTCTCCTGACAAACCTAAGACTGGACGTTGTGGTCATGGGTATTTCTAATTCCCTTTGGATGCTGTAATGTTTGTGTAAAAGCAACTGACAGCATCCAAACGGAGACAGAAAGGGCTTCCAAGAACACAGACAACAGATTTTCCTGCCTCTTCCCCCCACCCTCTATGTTCATGGCATACAAGATTTTCTCTGGGATTATTTTAGGGACTGTAGCTGCCTATTACATCTTGGAATGTATGGAACCACAAAAAGAAAAAAGAAAAAAACACATAGCTAATTAGAATGAGGGCATTTGCTTATCCATAAAACTTTGTTTATGCAGAAGGCTGCACAGCAATGGATTTGTGAGCAACTGACTTTCCATTCATGTATTGTGTGGTTTTAAATTAAAGGAATGCAGGATAAAGTTGTGAGGGGGTGTGTTAAAGTTTTCGCATTACATATAAAATGGACTGATTTACTTCTCACTATCTGAGATACATTGTTTGAGATCTCTCTCCATTTAAATAATAGTAAGAAATAAAGTAGCCTTTTTTTTTGTTTGTTTCAGACTGTCATGCAACATGGCACTAAGCAACAACAAAAAAAAAAAACACAGATTATACACATAGGTGCAAAGAGCTCCTCTTGCAGTGACAAGGAGCTTATTTCAAACAAAAAACAGTAAAACCAAACAATGACCATTTAGAAGACACCACAGCCCACTTCATGCTATAAAAGCACCAGAGCTGGTGTGCACTGGTGCACAGGGAGGCCCAGCAAATGCCAACTGCCTGCTAGCAGAAAGAGGTCCTTTTAGCACACCAAGTCCAGAAATACCAGCTCAAAGTGCAGCATTCCCACTTCTTCCCAGCCTTTTGTCTCTTGCTTTCCCTGTCTCCAGAACCACACTGCCTCCATTCACCTCCCTCCCTCTGCAGCAAAACAAAAATCTACCGACAGCCTTCTCAGAATCTCAAGCGCCAAGGAGGAGGGGAAAGGAGAATGACAACACCAAAAATGCACTAGAAGGGCAAAGAGGAGGAACAGCTATGCCACAAAAACATCCCCAGGCAAGAGACAGAAGCCAGAGCTCGGGGTCATTAAAACTTGTCCAGACAATGCATGTTTCGGTACTAGAGGTGACTGGACCAGACGGTGTGGCTCATCTTTTTGCTTTTTACGTTTCCCTCCACTTAGGAACTTACCCAGAGCTGCTATCAGCACGCCAACAGAATACATCACACATGCAGATAGCACAAATAGCAGTATTTCTGTGCTAAGTCTCATTAGCTCAGCTCGCAGCAATGTTGGGTTTGTATGATTCCTTTCACCATCGGGTTGCACACCAGTGGGAAAGAAACCGCAGGGTGCCAAGACCCAGCTGCTGCAGCACATCGGGGACGTGGGCTTGGCTGTACGCAGCGGTGCACAGAGCTCAGAACTCTTCTGGATGCACTGGCACTGGAGTTTGTAATTATCCAAATGCTTACAAGCAAATGGTAAAACAATACTGCAAATTCCTGGAATTTCTCAGCATAAGCAGTCTCAGAAAATTACTTTTAAGCTCACAGTTCAGATTTTGGAAAGATATTTTTTCATGTTAATAGAACTTCTTAGAGAACAGTATTAGTGCAAATATCCCAGGCAATGCAGCCTGAGCCAAAAGCCATTTTTTCAGTTCCCACCTTCCCCATTTACTATTGACAAATCCATGTCAGTAATGCTAAAGTGGCTTTCTGATTCTGATTAACTACTTTGTTTGACTACAGTAATACTCAGGAAAAGGAAAATGAAACTGATAGATTTGGAGGGCTCAGTTAATATTATTTTAACCTTTACCCTCCCTGTCTTCCACAGCTTTTTAAAATAAACAAGAAAAATGTCAAACTAAAATGCATAATTCCATTCCCTAGCCCAAAATTCCTACGCCAGTGAAGTTTTTCCATGCACTCAAATATCTGAAACTAATCTGCTTTTGAAAACCAACAATAAACCCAATTTCTTTACACAATTGTGAGAAGTGCTAAGGGGATATCCCAGTAGCTAAGCAGAAAGAGAACAAATGATCTGACACAGAAACCATCAAAAACCATTTGTGTTTTCCTATTGATCTCAAAAACAGAATCTGACCACATGTGGCAGGACAAAGATAAAAAGATCCACACCCCACTTCTCCAGGGGCAGATGATTTCAGACGCCTCGTACCAATCTGACTGGAGTTAGACTTTTTCCCCACGCCCCACAGTAATTTGATTTTTGAATGCCAAAATGGATTTTAAAAATGTACTTTCTTTACAAATGGCAGAAACACAAGAGATTAACAGCACTGAAGAAGCTATTACCAAAAGACATTCACATATGTGATTTGTTACATGAAAACCTGTATCTGGGAAATTAACCACATAGCTGCATGTGCTCAGCTACAGTTGCCTCCAAAATTTTCCTTTACAACTTTCTGACATCAATAATTATCCGACCAGACTTCTCTTCAAGCTCCTGCCAAAAAGCTACATTTCTCTCATCTCTGGAAGAAAGTCTATGGCCATCGCATAGGGTGAACTCTGATTCTTCTGGTTGAGTGCCAGTACCAGGATTTAGTGAGCACTCTTCTCAGAAAAGCCTTCTGCCCTTTGTCACATCGCTGGGTGACGCTGCCCGTTTGCCACCAGCACCTCAAGCAGCTATGACTCAGGGCACAGGCTGGATGCTTGCGGGACCGAGTCATATGCTCCTTTTCAGCAGAGACTCCAGAGCTCTGGCAGGCCCTCCTCAAATCTCCGTCACCGCTGTACACACGACAGCACCGTTTCTGGAAACTGAGGATTAAAACACAGCAGCATTTTCACGCAGCTCATGAGCCCACAGGTCACCCCTGTCAGTTTTCAGGGCTCATTTTTCAGTCTTGCTCGCAGCTTGGTCTAAGCTCCTGTGTGCTTATGCTCCTTTAGTGCACTGCACCATGCTGGTCAGGGTACACCTGCATCTCCTTGCTGCTTCCCAGCGGGAAGCTTCACTGAGGGTGACTCAGAGTCAGTGTTTTGTTCGGTCCGTCATGCCGTTTCCCAGTGCTCTATGTCAGTATTGCAGCATCAGGCAGAATTAAGCAAACTTTCGTTGCATTTCCTCCATCAGACTTCTGCAGCCTCGGTCATTTTGATTTGGCTCTCAATAAAGCATGAGCCCTGCCGTAGCCAGTCTAATTACAGGATTCTAGGCCTTAACATAATATGTTTTTAAATACCCACATTGAGAACCTAACTTTTCAGGGGATGTGAAATTGAAATCAGTCTGACAAATGCCACTTTGCCTATTGTGACACAACATTTAGAGAAGAACAGACACACCAGGGGGGCTCAGAGCACAGCAACAGCTACAAGTCACTCACCAACCAGCAACAATTGTTCAAGTCTTGGTACAGCTGACCCTGCTGGTGCTCCTGGTGGGTTGCAGGAAAGCTGAGTGTTACGCTGATATGACCCCTCAGTTATGCAAGAAAATAATTTAGGAACTCCTGGAGAACAACGAAACTTGCAAAACTTAGTTGCTTATTGTGAACACAAGAGAAGCTCATAAACAACCATATATTGCTGTACTCACTGCCTGCTCCTTCATGGGATCCTCTAATGCAGCCTCTCCCCATCCCAAATATCCGCAGCTATACAATATCATTCTTAAGGAATGCAGAGTCTGATGGATCATTTTAAAAGAAAGATTGCTTAAAATGACACAGAACAGAAAGCTGACCTCAGCCTACAGAAGATGAGAAATTCTGTGCATGAAAATCTGAGACATAGTCCCTATTTCACTGAGCATGCAGTCTAGACCTAGACAAAGGTTGATAAAGATGCAGAAAACCACAGCCAGAATGGCTTGCGTCTGATTGATAAAGAAATAAAGTGAGATTCCTTGAATAGCTAGATTTTAAGGAGGGACTGCTAATAGTTGATAACTCTCTGGCAAAAGAAAGCATGGAAGTTTTTATAGCAACAGGGACAAAAAAGGAATAAAATATGTAAAGACAATAAAGGCAGATGAAAAGCAGCAATAAAACAGGAGGAGAGAAAATCCAAATTAATTATCAGAAACAAAGAGATAAAAAGGAGGCACTTGGAACAACTCACGTCCAAAGCAGAAAAATAAAGAAAGCATCACCAGGCATAAACAGGACATGACACATCCTCACAGTATTTGTGGATTACACTTATAATAAAGTTTTAAATTAAAATTGAAACCTGTTAGCAACTTATTCAGAAATTACTGCTTTTAGAATGAAGTGGCAAGTAGTTTATTTCTAGCCTTTTTTCTCACTTGCATGCAGAAAGCACAAGTAGACATCAGCTGATTATTCTGGGGACAGGAAGAGACACTGCAACGTGCACTGTTCTGTAAACGCACATTAATTTTGTCATACCAAATAAAACACTCCCTGAGGTAGAAACAACTGTGTTTTTCACAAATCCTCACAAAACATGTTCTTTGTCCTTCCAGAGAGGTGTAGTTTCTATCTCTAATTGCCCATATCAAAATGACGCTTACATCTGAATTACAGAGAAATGACAGCTTTCAAAGCGGCATATACTTCCAGTAGCACCTGATTTTAGCAGTACTTTGGACAGAATTTGCAGAACTTTACAGGATCAGAAGCTCTACGTGCAAGCCTTGGCTGATCCCGAGAGTGCTGCTGGAGTCCCTCCGTGTACCCGAGTGCTGCCACAGCCCCGTCCATTGCTGTGGTTCCAAGGGCTGCAGCTCTGCAGCGCCTTGAAGCACAATAGCCAGAAACATCTAAAGCATCCCCAGAACAAGCAAAAAGGAATGGGTCCTGCAGTGAAAAATCTACCGTCTCACTTAGAGGTAAATAGAAGCTGGCAGCAAAACAGCAATACAATCACATGATTCTTTCACTTCGTCCTAGAAAAATCTTATTTATCTATTTATAAAATAAAGATATGCCTCATCTGTTTTATCTCATTAACTGGCTCCTTTGTGAGCCTTTTAGCTAAAACACTTGTATTCAAATTAAAAAAAAAAAAAAGTGTAACCACAGATTCTGAAAGAGGAGACTGCTGTGAAAGCAACTGCAGCACGAACGTCAGATTTCCAGCAAGTTAAAGAGAGGCTGCATAAGTATTTCCTGCTACACACTCCTAACAGGACAGTTCTGCCTTAAAAACAACACTTCCATTGTAGGAAGGATGATAAGCTCTGACATAAGTACTGAAGGAGCCCACATCAGCAGAATGCCCTGCAATTCAGTGATTTCAGAGGGAAATCACTCAGATGCAGAGCACTAAAGATCAGGGCTTTCACTGAAATTGCATGCCACAGTGTTTTCTTTCTTCTCAGGGAAACACCACAAACTAGTGGTAGCGTAAGAAAAGGGAAGGTCCAAGAACAAGTATTAAAAATATTTGTTAATCAAAGGACAAAACATATGAAAGTCAAAGAAATGAAAACTTTATTTGTTATTTCCATATAGGAAAATGTGTACTGAGCTCTCCACAGATGATGCAAATGTCTCACCCTGGTTTGAGGCAGCTGCTGTTCTGAGAAACAAACCAAAATGAGCTGATAATTTGAATTCCCTTAAAACTCAAAATATTGGGCCAAGCAAAGCAGAGCTTACTATACTGTTTAACAAGCCATGCCTAACATCCTTGTACATTTAAAAATTTTAATTTAATTAACTTTACCTGTAAGCTTACAGGAGAGAAGAAAAATTAAACTCATTTTCTTCTCAACTCTGAACCATTAAGTCCAAATCCCTACACAAAAAGCAATAAAAATAGTTTGGTTTCTGGTAGCAATAACAAAAATGAGGGCAAGATTAATTCTTACACTTTTATGGCAAACAATCTAAAGCATATGTTTGAGAATAAAAGTGAGATGTCAAAGTAGTTAGTAAAAGTGTTTCAAAACCAAACACAACAAGACAACTTGCAGCTTTATGTGCTTATATAAAACCCTAAATCACAAAAGTCAGCTTCCACCCTTAGCCCTTCCCTACTCTGCAGAGATTCATACTAAACGAAAATGTTATATTCAACTCAAACCCACTACAGACCTGTGTCTTGAAGGAAGATACAATACAGAAGCGTGCTCTGCCAATAAGAGCTCCACTGCTGAATCAGAGGCTTTGTGAACAGATACACTTCCATGGTGTGAATTGCCAGGATCTCTGGAATAGAGTTCCTGTCTTTAAGAGACAGAATACATTTTAAAGAGATCATATTTACATTTCCTCTAGAATATTCAGTTTTAAGACAGAGATCAAACTTCACGTTGTAAGGTCAAAATCAACATAAGCATTCCTTAGGATCAGACTTCAAATATCTATTTGAAGTTATCCACACTTTCTTGTTTGCGAGTTCAAAGAATTGCCGATCATAAAGCAAACTTGAAGATATTAAATCTTCTACGTACACATTTCACAAAAGACAATGCATGCATGCAGGAGAATTGAGTCCTTCCACGTTTAACATGGCAAAAGTTTGTATAAGGTAACCATAAGCACACCCCTTTCAAATGAAACTAGCTTTTATTGTGGACACGAAAGACACTGTGTTAACTTAAAACACTGTTCACTTAGATGTGTTCTCCAAAACGCCCTAAGCAGGATTATATCGATTTAAATAAAATAAATTAGGCAAGTTTTTGCACTCAAGCTTCCCACACAAATAGGATTTGCCAAGCTTTTGAGTCTAATCAGTGGTACAATCACACAGGCACACGAGAGACTGACTAAGCACGCACACGCGCTTCTGGACTCACCAGCAAGAGCTGGTTTTCGGCCAGCTTCGAAGAACTGCCCTCTGAGCCGGTCAGCCTCCAGCCACCTGGAAGCCATCCACCCAGCGACACTGGCTACTGTGCATCTGCAAGGCTGTTCCACTCCATTATGTGAAACACTAGCCGGACCTTACCGGGATGGGGTAAGCGATACTCTATCAGTGAAGGCAATGGGAGCAAATCAGAAAGCCTAGAGTACAGATGAGTAAGGAATATTTCGTTGTTTCCTTTCCCAAGAGCAGGCAGTTGTGTGGGGGCTATTCTCCTCCTCTACCCTGCCCCAGTTTCATTCCTGGAGTACAACCACATTAATTCCATCATGTCAATGCAAGCTGCTCAAGAAGCTTTCAGCATGCTTGGCTTCATAATCCGGGGTGGGATTTTTCATTTTTTGTTCACTTGTTTGCTTTTAATTCCCCAAGATTTGACAAGAAAGAGAAAGATAGTATGTACAACTCATGAAAATCGTATTTTCAGCAAGAGATAGCAAGGCCATATCTAAAAGCTTTTAAAAAATCCAAACAGTTTTGATCATCACCAGCCTAAACAGCCTTGCCCTAGCTCTGGGCATGAACCTTTTTTCAATCAGCAATGAACTGAAAACCACGCTTTTGCCTTTGGCTTCGCATCAACCTTGGGCCCCAGTTAAACCACAGCACCACATCAACTTTTCCCTCCCCATCTCCTTTTCACTGCCATCACTGTGTTGCTGAAACATTTATTGCTAGGATAGAGCATTGGTACCTGCAGTGTCTGAGAGATCTGCAAACAGATTGCCAGCACCTAAACACAGCTCACCTCACGAACTCCAATCCTAGTCACAGCTACACGAGCAGCTGTGCCAGCACGCCCCGAGGCATTAGCAGGGAGTTACAGTGACTGTTTGCTGCTATCAAGACAAGGAAATTCAGACTTTGTTTAATCTTTCATATCTTAGATTTAAACCAATAGTGAAAGGCAACTGTCCAGTGACACAAAGAGCACTCTGTAATTCATACAGCTAGCTGGCTCACAGCAAGCCAGCAGTCCAGCCAGGATAATGCATCACAGAATGTACCTACATTTGTTTCTGTCAAAGGTTATGGCTTGCTTTTAATTATTTATAATGCTTTGTAGCGTACTTGGTTGTGTATATTGTACATACACACTGCAAACCTAGATTAAAAAAAATAACCAGGTCTCAGTTCTTAAGAGAGCTGACTGCAGTGCTCAGACAGTGCACTTTTAAATGAGATGGTTTTTGCGCTCATGGGTGTTTCTGTCACATATCCACACACACTGATACACAATCAAGCACAAGAGTTAAACAGTTTTTAACAAATGCTATCAGTGCGTATTTTGCCAGACTCTGTAATGCTCTGATTCTGTGTGGATTTACACACGTTCCATCCGAAGGCACTTCAAGTCAAGAAGTCTTTTTGTGTAAGGAAACTTCATCGTGCTTTGGGGCTTAGACACGGATTCTAAGCTGAATCAACATTGCTGACAACTACCCAGTTTAAGCACACCGGGCAAAAGGAGCAGTCCCATACTGATTGCTTTGTCTGGATGGCAGCCTGCGAGTCCAGCCCGACAAAGCCCAGCAAGCCTAAACCTGACTGCGTAAATTGAGCCCATCCGTTTCGCCGCAGTTACCTATGGCAATAAACACAATGGTCTAGGAAGCAAGGCTTGCAGAAACAGGCCTAGAGAGAAAGAGCCAGCACCCTGACAGCTCCGATCCCCGCCCAGCGTCCCCTGGCAGGCAGCGCAAGCAGCTTGGAGGCCGAGGGCTCACTCGGGCCTGGCCATCAGCGTGCCACGGCCAGGCCTACAGAGCCGCTGTCAGCCATGGGGCCTGGCCTCAGGGCCGACAGCGCAGCGAGGACGAAGTAATGGAGCTGAGCTAAGGCAGGACGAGTGGCATGCTTGCTCAGTTTTAAAGCTTAAGGGTTTTCTGGGTCGGAGCCAGGATGACCCAAATCTTTTGTAATCACCTCTTCCAGTTTTAGATCATAATTTCAACATGACTGTTTCAGTGATACACGGGCTAGGGCTCACAGGCAGACTTCTGCTCAGTACTCAGGACTTGTATAGTAAGCTGAATTTTACAAAATTATTCAAGCTGATCATTTTTGAAGCAAACACCCATTGGTGTAAGGGTTTTATTCTTTTTTTTTTTTTTTTAATGGATTTAAATAGATGCCTGACCATGCCTCTTTAACCGAAGGCGGGCTTCCAGAGATTAATACAATATAAGGGAGATTTTAAGTATGTAGGGCTTCCAAGTATCCTCTCAAGAGTAGTAACTTCTTACATAAAGCATCTTAATTTTACTATCTGGGCCCCAATTCCATGGCCTATACAAACTGAGAAAATAGTCTCCCTAGGGACTGTGTATAATTCCGTCCATTACTCATACAAAACAAATCCAACACCCTTAAGAAACTAATTTACAGGGATAGCTTCCAAATTTCTCTAATTATGTCTTTAAAACATTAGAAGAAAGATAGTGAACAATTATAAATCATACACACAGCCTCAGTAATCCATGTTATTTTAAGAAGCAGACCAAAGAAGTGGTTCTCTGTAATAGCCATTGAATTAATTGTATTTACTTCAGTGCCTTTTTTGAATAAATCATATCTCAGCATTTGACAGTACACTTGACATTTGTCCTCACAGTAAAAAAAAAAAAAAAAAAAATTCAAAATGCAATGCAGACAAGCCACAATCCTCTGCAAATTGACATCCAGGGGCATCAATATGGAATGCACCTCGTGACATCAAAACAACAGGAGAAAATTTGCCTTCTTTCGCTATTCACATCAGATTAATTTCTGTATTTACTAAGCTGCAGAAACAGAAGAACGGTTGTTTGATGCAATCACTACAGTTCCATTTAAAGAATAACACATCACAGCACTCTTAAGTCTTTTTGGAAATACCTCTGCTGCTCAGAAGCACTAGCCTTCCACCAGTTGCTGCTCCACATGCTATTGCCAATCAGCTGCATTTGCTGTAGTGCATTCCAAATTTTACTAATTAATCTCTGCACTAAGCCCCACCAATGGCCGGCTGCCATTTGAAATGATCATCATCTTTTATTTAAAGACATAGTGACCCTATGGTCAAACTCAGCCCTTATTTCAAACACTTTGTTCCCAATTGCAGGTAATTAGATCCACTTCCATATCAATTATCAATGAGTTGATTTTTTTTTTTTTTGTAAACTGGACAGAGAAAACATCCTGATGCAACAGTTAACAGCTTGAGTGCTTGCACTAAACATACCAAGTTATTTCAATGTTAACTGTCGGAAATTGAGAAAAATGTTGCATTTGCATCTAGGAGTTACAATCAGCAGAGGGTACGTGATGAAAACTTCTGGAAAAGAGACCACTCATTTCTTGCAAAACAGCACACAGGCTTTGAAGTCATGTGTTTTAATGATTGCAGCTCACTGCTACATTTCATATGAGGTTTTAAATATTGATTTCACACAGCCCAATCGCTCACACTATTGTTACAGGCTGCTCTCATCCAGCAGTGCATGCGAGCTCTGTGACCTTCACAATGACCTCTACAAAAGCAGTTGTGCATTTTAGTGTGGTGTAAATCCTCACAGACAAGTCGAACCTGTTCTTTTTGGCATCCAGCCCTTCAGATGAATACTCTGCTGAGATTTATTATGAAAGGGGAATGAAGGAGCATTATTGCACAACAGTCATCCCTCTCATACAGCTAAGTTCTATCTTTTACAACTTTTAAAGGCTTTCAAATAAACTGATCTTCTTAATCACACAAATCTTCCTTACTTCTCACCAATTTTCTGCAATTAAAATTCACTGTCATTTACAAAAAAATAGATGTGCCCAGAAAAAGCATGTGTGCTAAGGTGTTTTATATTATCATTAATAAGTAATATTCATACTTCCAGTTACTATACACGAGGGATTAGTGTTTCCTAGCACGCCATTCAGTTACAACACTGAAGTATTATTCCACATTGTAGCAACATACACTGCCCCAAAAGGGTATATTAATTATTTTTCTAATGCCCTGAAGCTGCTGCAGGATATTAGACTGTCTCCATATACTCCTATGGCCAAATGATGAATGACAACATTTGCAGGTTTTTAATTAGATTCCGAAAGAGCAAGAAAGCATTGACAAAGTTATTTTCCATGGCATTAGTTTAAAATTTTGTAAGCCCATATGTAATTAAAAAAAAAAAAAAAAAAATTTTAAAAATGAATTGAATTTAGAAAAGTATAAATTGCAAAAGGAACAGATTTTATAAATTCAATGAATTTGCTAGACTAGTCAGAGTAGTAATCCTATCATCCACATTATCCACATTCCCTTAGCATTTCCTAACTGATTTTTTTAACCAAATTTGTCCTACTAGGGAACACGGTGAATTCAAAACAAGAACTACCCAAAGCTGCATTGATACTCTAGTCCAAAAACTCATGTTCAAACTAGCTTTATCTGATAGTCGCTTGGTATCAACTGGAACTGAAGTATTTTGATCGAAACAAACACTCCCTGATCTAAATCTCTGAATTTCCCTAAAAAGCTCCTTTCCCCTGCAACGTGAGCTGCCACAGACAAGTGACAATGCATATACACACACCCCAGACTGGAAAAACAGAGAACTGTCATGTCTCTTTCCTGGTCTCACGCACACTAACGCACCGGCTGTCAGGTCGAGAGGTTCTCCCAGGTGGCTGTTCCTTAGCTTTCTTGCTCCTCCTTTTCTACCAGCAAAATCAAAGATGACAATACACAATAGTGAAGAATTCCCAATGTAAGTAAAAAATGTACCATCACCCCACCTTTCCCAGGTCCATAGTGCACTTCTACAGCTCCACAGCTGCAGACAGAGGTTCCCCTAACAGAACATGTAGCAACATTTTTTTTTACCAACTAAATTTGCTTCCTCTCTGTTCATCCTCATCTGCTACCTTGAGTACAGTCCCTTCATTGATTTCCATATCTGATGATATCAATAAGATGGATTAGAGAGCCTGAAGAGAAGATAAACCAGCACGATCGTGCAGCATTGTATTTAACAATAAAGTATCCTGAGTTCTAATGAGAGAAGAACTATAGAAGAAATCTCACATTTTGAAAAGCTGCAGTTGCCATGTACTCTTCATAAATAAAAATAAATTAAAAATAAAAATGCTGCTATGATTATACTTTGTGCTCCCCCTCTAAAAAAAAAAAAAAACAATAAGTAAACAGCCTAGATATCGCCACTATTTTATTCAGGGCCATTAAAAAACAAAAAAGTTTCTTAATGTTTCCAAAGGTTGATGAATAGATCTACTAACACCAAAGTCGTACCTGGCACACTAGCTACAGCTGAAGTAACTCACATGGCGTTTAAAAGCAACCAACAGTTAAACGGGCACAACACTCTTCAGGAATACTTCTGCTGCTCTAAGAGTCGCATGTTTAATTTCATATCTGAAATTAACTATAACCAGACACAGGTTGGGTTAAAAAGCAGTGTAACACAGAAGCTGTATGCAACACTATCAGTAACATATAGTGATACATCATGCTTTAGTATATATTACACCTTCAGGGTGCTTTTTTTCTCCCTTATTCCAAACATTTTAGAATTGCTCAAATGGCCTGATCCTGTCTAGATTTCAGATCCTACATAATTTAAGATGGGAATTCAAGCTGCAGGCATCTCACAAAGAGGTACATAGGGTAAATAAGTGAAAACTGAATGGGTGAAGATGAAGGAGGCAGATAGTTTCCACTGTAATCCCCTATACATCCTCCCCTCAGCTCTGAAGCAAAGCCATCTTCCTCTCCCCACGCAATGAATAAAACCCTAATAATGCTCTAGTGGGAACAAATGCAAAAGGGAATCCTTGGTATGCAGGCACAGCCAAGACAGTGCCAACAGACATTAAGCACCGGGATATAGATGTTGGAGATTTGTGCCAAATTCTCTTCTGTCAAGCACACAACACAATAGTGCTCCAGCTCCATCCATATTACGGCGTGCCTGCGGCTGGTGGGAAATCCTTACAATAAAGCTCCTCAGCTTATCCCTCTTCTGAACTGTAGTCATGATCTGTCTCAAATCTCACTCCAAATGAAAGCAGAGAAAATGGTGCCACTCCCAGTGCCATTACCATCAAGCTTTTACAGAAACCGCTGCCCTTTCAGAAAAGCAGAAGCTTTTTCAATATTTACTAAACAATTATTCATCAAACGTTACCTGCATGAGCTCAAAGGGCCAACTGCAGGGCAGCATGACAAGCTGGGCAGCTTTGTATGTAGTTTTGCACACCTACAGCTTTGCTTTTTCCGCTAGCCATGTCCATGTGCCCACAGGTACACAAACACAGGCAGTTCTAAACCCCCCAGTGCCAAGGAGTGCCTAACGATGGCAAGGATCAGATGCCCACATTGATCCCATTTAGATCTGTCAGCACGTCTACACAGCACAGAGCACAAGGTCTTGTTTACTTGAGCTTATGACAGTCCTGCAGAGGATCACGTTTCTGCAATTCTCTTTCTATGCTTTGGAGAAGGGTGCTGTGCTGCATTTATTTATGCCGCTCTTTCAAGAGATGAAACAGGAGAATAGACCTCAGATCTAAAAATACATGATTCTTCACTCCTGCCCGCAGCCCTCTGTTCTAAATCGTTCCTCCCTCCAACCTACTTACCCGCACTTCCTTTTTCCACTGCCCTCTAGCAATTCCACATGCACCACCTTTTAGTGTGCTACCTACTTTGCCCAGGATCTTCTTCACTGTCCCAGAATAATGCAAGACTCATTATACTCACACAAACCCATCATTTCCATCTCTACTAATCCTTGCAGACGTTGCAAGTTCCAGTGTCCTGGCCTCCATCCAGCTAATTTAGATGGATTATTCCACATGTGCTCCCTGTCACTCCATTTCCCATCCACACCACTACTCACTTTTGTCTGAGTGAGTCAAAGCAGGTTTGTTTCCATTATATTGTTAATTAGTTTATATTTTAAGAGACCCTGCATAAAATACAACATTTATACTATGTTAGGATGTTCTTTGCAAGATGTTACTGCCCTGCCACACATTCTGCTGGAACTGTAACGCATGTCACAAGTTATTCCTGGCTCTCCCGTTTCTCCAAAATACAGTTACCTGCGTGGCACCTATACTTAGACAAAGTACAATAACAAAATTGCCAATTCTCCACTCTGATATATTCCACATCTAGGTTTTTCTTCTTTAAGAGGAATGAAAACAAGCAAAACTTTCAGAGACCATCACACTTCTTCATGAGGATGACTTCTCTTTCATTAGCAGCCAGTGCTGTCGGTATTTCTGTCCAGCACACCCTGACTAACACACTGAATCTGGACTGCATATATATGGGGAAATTCACCTTTTCATGTCCAACATTGATTGCCTAAAACAATATTCCCTTCTCCCACCCTCTGCACCTGAACAAACATTCTTCAGGAAAATAATTATTGAAGTCTTCTTGGTACAAAGCGTCGTCTCTTTGATCCAAAGTATCTTTCACTGGAAGTACCCTAGTGCAATATGAGTGAATCTTGGATGACTGCTGACTATTGGAAACTAAGGCTCCCAATATACCTTTGAAATGCATCTTTATTTTTAAATGTGTTTTTAGTTTGTAAATACGCCATTTTAAACCTCAGAAGTTGACTCCTCTAAGAATTTGCAGCAAACATTCATTTGTCCACTGTGTTGTTCACTTATATGCCAGTATGGACGTGGAAAGGAGGTGCACACCTAGCATGGCCTCCATCAACATGCTTAACGTTTTTTTTCCTTGTAGGGAATATATCAGCAAACAAGATGCATCTCAGAGATTAAATCAAGACAGAAGATGCTATGGGGAAACAGAAGTCCTGGATGTACACCCCTGTCTACAGCCAGAATCTCTGCTAGAAACCGCATGAGGCGTCACATTCAAAACTATCCAGGTGTGCACACAACCTTGCTGCCCTTACAGATCCTACTTCTTAAAAAGAATTTAGCCAGTCAGATAAGTGTCAGAACCCCTGCCCTTGTTCCAGCTGGGATAGAGCTAATTTTCTTCACAGTATCCGGTATTGTGCAATGGTTTGGATTTAGGATGAAAATAGTCATGATAACAACACCAGTGTTTTAGTTATTGTAAGCACTGCTCAGCAGAAGTCAAGGACTTTTCAGCTTCTCATGCTGCCCTGCCAGCAAGGAGCCTTGGGGGTGCACAAGGAGCTGGGAGGGGACAGAACCAGGACAGCTGCCCCAGACTGGCCACAGGATTATCCCATGCTACACAGTGCCATGCAGAACAATAAAAATAGGGGTGCTGGCCAAGGGGCTGGGCATCGGTCAGCAGGTGGCAAGCAATTGCACTGTGCATCACTTGTTAGGGTTTGTTTCATTTTTTTCTCCTTTCTTTCTTATTAAACTGTCCTTACCTCAACCCACAAGTTGTCACATTGTTTCTCAGTTCCTTCCCCCATCCCACTGGGGTGGAGTGAGTGAACAGTTGTGTGGTGCTTAGCTGTCTGCCAGGTAAACCACAACCACCCCAACTTCCCTAAATCCTTCCATCAGTGAGCCCTCCTAAAATTCCCGGTCCTATGCAGGAAACTCCTCGGCCCTTCCTTCTTCTCCTACCCTCACTCCCATCTTTCTGCCAAACTCTGCCCCAGATCTCCTCTCAGAGTGATGACCCCATATCCCCCATCTCTTCGTTCTCTCCAAAACACCTCCTATCCTCCTCTGGGCTCTCTTTGCACAGCTCTTAATGCTGCCAAGAGTTCCAAAAGACAGACAGACGCAGAGCCATACTTACCCAAAATTTGTCTAAAGAAGGCCCTGAGAACAGGCATGGAACAAGATACAGGTATATAGGAGACCTTCTAACCATGCTGAAAGGTGAACAGGCTTTACAACATAGTGAAATAGTTGGTTCAAGTTCACTAAAATATCATAGAATGTCCTTCACTGAGGCCAGCCCCTGTCCCCTCACAGCACCACCCAACCCCAAACCCTGTGTCTGAGAGCGGTGTCCAAACGCTCTTTGAGCTCCAGCAGCTCGGGGCCGTGCCCACTGCCTTGGGGAGCCTGTGCCATGCCCACCACCCCCTGGGGCAGAACCTTTTCCTAACACCCCTGGACCTCCCCTGACAGCTCCATGCCGTGCCCTTGGGCCCCGTCGCTGTCCCCAGAGAGCAGAGCTCAGCGCCTGCCCCTCCGCTGCCCTGGCAGGGAGCTGTAGGCCGCCATGAGACCTCCCCTCAGCCTCCTCTGCTCTGGGCCCAACACACCAAGGGCCCTCAGCCGCTCCTCACACCTCTTGCCCTTTGGACCCTTCCCCATCTCCGTAGCCCTCCTTTGGAGGCTCTCTAACAGCATTAGCTTCATGTCCTTATAAAAAATGAAGTAGTCAAGAATAAAACTAACCTGTGAGCTAAGTCTGCACACATGTGCCTAAGAGGCAAGTGTCTCAAAGACAGACACAATCAGCTGACTCGTAGGAATCTGTGAGCCCATTAGCCCCGCTCTCCCATTCCAGGCCATCAGCCCTCCCTTAGGTGAACAACAGAGAGGATCAAGGAATGACACAAAACTGCTTTGATCAGCGGCAACAGAAGATTAAAAGAAAACCTGTAGTGCTCTCACAAATGCAGACAACTGCTAAGAAAATGGGACTGTGGCAGGAAGATCTCACGTTCTTCTACACACATACACAAATTCACTCTTTTAGCTTGTCTAAATGGCTCCAAATCCTCCTCTGCTCTTACTACAATTCTTTCAATATTTTTGCTTCTCTCTGTAAATGAATTTTCCTAATTCTGAGGAGTCCTTTTATCAGCTGATGAATATATGTCATATCTAGTCTGTAGAATGGAGACAGACTCAGAGAGTTGCAGAAGAAATCAATTCTTTTATTGTTAAGTAAAAAGACTACTTTTCTAAATTTAAATTCTAAAATACTTTCTTCTGTGAAGTCCTCTTACCTCATCACCTTCAAGTACATAAAAAGTATCCACCATGGAGGCAGAGAGCAACCCACTTTCTGCAACCACGAAGATAGAACACAGACTAACGGACTTGCACTGTGCCAAGGAAATGTGCAGTTATAAAGCTTCCCCTAAAATGTAAAAGCAAGGGCAATGAGGTGCTACCAGAGGCTGCCTGCAGAGACTGTAGAGCCTCCATCTTAGGCCTTTAGGAACGGGTCAGACAAGTCCCTGTCAGCAACAAGGATCACTGGTCCTGCCTCAGAGCAGGGGGAAGGACTCATGACCTCGAGACCCCTGCCCAGCACTGTGGTTATACAATTCCACAAATAACCACTGCAGTTCTGGCACCAAAGTTTCACATTTTATTCATCTTTCTTCCCTGACCTAAAAACCCACTCTTTAGAAGGAAATTTGTCCTTCACTGATTTTTAATATCATCTTCAGCAAGATTTCAGGAGTTGGACTCAATGATCCCTTCCAACTCAGGATATTCTATACAAAGCAACAGGTTATACTCACACTTCCAGACAAGGCATTTACTTTCAGTCTATCACTACTTTCTGGTATGTTTACATTTAAACAGTGCATCAGGCACCACTATGTAACAACTTTTTGCATTAAAAACATGTTTCAATAACTTTGCGGTATTGTTTTTGCATAAACTTTAATATTGAGCATTCACGATATATGCAACTCTTTGACGAAGCAGAGAATCAGAAGCGCATATGTACACCAAATTGTATCTTGTTAAAAAGAACAGCAGCACCAAAAAAGTTATATTGGAACAATCTATAAATGTGTTTACATTATATGAATGATTTGCTGTTCCTTCACAAGGCATGTAGGAAGTCAGCACTTCTCAAATGTGTAAAGTATTTCCATGTGCTTAAAGCATGATCTTTCCAAAACAAACAATGATTGAGAAATTTTTTATTATTCTTTATTTCCCTGCCAGCTGTTTTTTTGGACTCTCAGCCACCTTCTTTCTTTCAGTCAGATCCCTCCTTATTGCTCACAGTAACACCTACTCAAGCAACAGCATATTCAGAGCTATAAGACAGACATGGGAACATCTCAGTCCGATTTAAATGGTGTTTTCCTTAGATTAGTTTACAATGCGTCTTTGTGCTATTGTAGCAAGTGGCAGGTTTCATTGTTGGTTGGGATGGAACCTGCGCATCCTACAGTAGAACCCAGAGGTGAGTTCCTGCTGCCCTCTCCCAGTGCTACTCCTGTACAGGCAGTGGAGCAGGGCACACGTTGGGCAAAATGCTCACAGGGAGAAGGCAGCTGGGGCCTCTTCCTAAGCAAAATTCTTTCACATGACCAAAGCAATGAACTGCCTGAGACTCATGGCTGTACTTTCAAAATTTCATGGTGAAGATTCAGACAAGCAACTCCTTGAGCAACTCCAGAAATCAAACACGGAAGCAGAAAACATAATAATTAAAAAAAATGGGAAGAACATTTCCATTCCATAAAGTGTCAGATGAAGGGCAGATATGCTCTACCGCTAGCTAGAGCCACTAACTTTACTCATACACACATTTCTCTCGTTGTTCACTCTTGTACAATTAACAGCCTTGGCACTATTTCATTTAGTAAATTCCAGTCATTACAGCTGTGCAAACTTATGAGCCCAATTCGTATTTACACTATATGTGTATATAAACGTGCTGCTTCAGCCATGTAAAGGAGCCTTAATGCAAATGTACAAATATTTATTCTAACAGGGCAGTATAAAAGAGCCCAACCATAAAACAGAATCAGGGCAAGTGGTTCTGATTATGTCTGTGCACCAAACTGTTTAATTTTGACTATGGCATCTTTCCTAAGGCATTCCAAACAGTAATCCTGCAAAGAGATACAGAGAGACACAGAACCACATTTTCAAAATTCAGTCTCCTTCTCCAAGGCCAACACTATAAATGAAGGGAAATGACAAGTACTATCACTTGCTTTGCTTTTTTTCCCCCAAAAAAAAAAACATTCCTTACCTACATTAGGAAAAACATTCATTAAGTGAACATAATGTGCTTAATGTTCACACACTTTGATATAACAGTAATTACACTGTAAGCCCAGAACCCAATTAAATGTTTTTAACTGTGTGTTGGGGTGCACACAAAGCGTTCTGATGATAGAACGCTTTTAAATACAGCGTAACTGGCATACACTTCAAAAACAGAGCTCAAACATTTAAGAACAATTCTGCTTGTATGTGTTCGAAGCTTAACATAACATCTTTAAACAGCAGGCTAGAGTGAAACAAATACATTTACTACTACTAATCATTCCCATCACACCACTCAGAAGTTGCGGGCACATTGCACATGTAACCCTATGAGATTTAAGCCAGCAATATGCGGATCACAGGACCTGAGATCACCGCTAAATCCAGCGTGTCAGCCCTAGACTGAAATCTGTCATTCAACATCTTTGGTGTCCCTTCATTCATATATTTGACTTCTGTATCTATGTATTGTCAGAGATGGTTAAGATCCAGCAGCCACAATTTCCTCTTCCATTTTCGCTTTTCAGAAATAGATATCCTTCTCACCAGATCAATGCAATGATCATTGTTGGAAACAAGCTATTGCTTGTCCAACCATGACAAAAATTCAAAGCTAAAGCAACATGCGCTATTCTTCCTGAAGTCACAAGAAAGTGCTCGGGAAGGACAGAATCCCACTAGCAGAGCTGGTGTGACATCCCTGCACCTGTGCGCCTGCTCTCCAAACATGCACCCCTGAATCTCCGCTCCAAGGAAGCTGCATCCATGGTTTGGCCAACAGTGCTGGTTCTTTGAGCATCTCACCCAGAGCCTTGCTGGAAAGCACTGCAAACCCCCTCACTGTCACATCTGCATTTCCTCTGCAGTGGGATTCTGCCTCCAGGGGCTGCTGCCCAGCCCACTTTGTCCAAGCACTGAGCTGGGACACAGCTATTGCGCAGGCAGGCACCAAGATTGCAAGGGCAATGAAGCAGCTTTGTGGTACAGATTCAGCCACTGACTCCTGCTGGAGGTCTAGATAATGCTCAGTACAGCTGAAAATGTTACCCTTACATGCACACTCTCTAAAATAAGTGTGTCTATGCTGAGAGAATCTGTACACCTAAACACACTATTCTCAGTTGAAAATGCGTTGTGATTTTATTGTGATTCTAAACTACAGGACTTTGTGAAAAGATAAATATTCTACCCAGCTGAAAAAAAAGGTATTGTATACTATGAGCCTGAAGAAGATTAAAAAATTAAATTCAGGCTGGCATTGATCTCAAAGAAATCAACTCCATCTGAAGCATTTCAACCAGAGGATAGACCAGCTGAGCCAACAGCGAAGGAAGGAAACAGGCTGGGTTTTATTTTAAACTTTAGGCAAATTCTAAAAGCGCTTTAATAAAATAACAAAACAACAAACAAAAAAAAAAAAATCAGAGCAGTAAAAAATGGGAAAGCAAGACTGGAAGGCTGAAACAGTCCCCTGCCACACAGATGGGATGGCAAAGCACTCTCTGGAGCTGGAGAACAGTCACAGACTGAACAGTAGAGCTGCACTCACTCCACTTACCTCAGAGTACCTGGCATTTGTCTAAGCAACTTTGAAGGAGCACAATTGATTAAAAAGCTATTTTGAGACTTTTTTGCATTTGGAACAGGATTTTGGATAATTGCTCCACAAGCTATAAAGGAAACAGACTGAAAAGCGGGAGCCACCGCTGAACAGTTGTTTGCACAGGAAGTAATATTGTAGGAAAAGGCAGTAATGAAGAACAGTTAATTTGACCTGAGCTGATGAGGTCAACGTTTTAAAAGAAATAGCTCCATATAATGTAAAATAAGAACTATTTCCCATTAGAATAATACTGCAAGTGTAATGCTGCAAGAAGTCTATTCCGCAGCACGTGTTATGCTCAGTTTAGTAGCAACACGCATTCCTGAGGTGTCCTAGACATCCTGTGTCTGACACAGATTCATTCCGGTGAAATATTGATTTGACTGCTCCCTTCTGCAAGCTCGGACTGCTTCAGACTGCATACAGCTCCCATGGCTTCCAGCTACTCAGAGCCTGAAGCTACAAAAACTGGAATAAAATCCTGATAATATTCAGCCACAAAGTTAAATGCAATGTCGCCGCTGCGGTTTAGACAGGAAAGAAGCTGAAGCAGATATTTCACTCTTAATTTGCTGCCATTCAGAGGTGCTGCTGACAGGAGATGGAGCCTAGCTCAGCGGAAGAGACACTGCGTTAGGAATTTAGTAGGACTGGATCCTATTCCTCCTTCCGCCGCCGGTCTGCTGTCTAATCCTAGGCCAGTGCATCGCCTCCGGGCATCTGGTTCCCCTCCCTCCCCAACACTTCTATTTAAACTGCAAATTCATGGGGCAACAACCATTGTGGTGATGATGAAGCACGTAGTACACTCTGCACTAATACTTCTAATTAATAAGTACTCCCACTGCCATGAAGTAATAAAACAGAAAACCATGGCAGAAATTAAATGATCAATGAGGCATTATATTAGTTTTGAGGTATTTGGATATAAAATGCAAAAGGAAAACTCTCTCAAGTGGTATCAGGCCAGAGGCACCTATGTTCTTTTCCTGTGTTTTTGGGCAAACGAATTAGAGATAATTGAGTTTTTAACTACATGAAATTACTTCAAAAATATCACCACTAGAGGCTAAGCCCCCCCGGGGAACAGGGAAAGGGAGCAAAGACACCATAAAACTGGAAGCAATGGAAAAGGCACAGGGCATGCAGCCTGTTCCAGGCTTAAGATAGCATGCACACGAGTCGGCCTGAGGGATTCAGGCTTCCTACAAACATGTAAATAGGTGGGTCCCAGACTCAAAGGTTTGCATGTTCCCAGTTTCCAATGAATTAAAGAGGAGTTGAATATCTCCACACTTCCACACATTTTTAACCCCAATAGGACTGTAAAGCACAGAACTACATGCACCAAAAGGCTCCTACAGTCCCGCAAACACCAGAGACACAGAAAGAAGACTGGAATTACTGTAACGCTGTGGATTCCTGCTTGCATTTGCAAACTGCTGTTAACGTGCAATGCATAAGAGCAGCTCTCACACTTCAGAATTAGCTTCTTCCAGTTAAAGCCACCTCCCAAACAGGAACAGTCACTATACTCACCAAGAGATGGAAGAATGGTTCGGTTCCCAAACATTACATTTGTTTTGCACACCCTCATAAGCTCTAGAAACAGAATTTACTTCTGGTAACCTTTGCTCTTTTTTGTACTAAAATCTAAAGCACATGCATTGACAGACAATGTTTTCAACACTATTGCAATAATTGTCACAATTTCTTTTGTAGCTTTACACTGATTAGATTCATTGTAATGAGACTGATATTTTAAATATTCGAATATGCCAGAAGCCTGTCCCTTACTATGATAAGCATGACAAGCAGAAAGCTCTGAAGTGCCTTCTTCCCTGCTTGGAGAGGCCAAATCACACTTACCGACAGGCAGGTGTGCTTCATGCATAGGAGATGCAATTTACTGAAATAAATGTTAGAATTTAATGAGATCCAATAGAATGCAAATAAAAAGCAACTCCACTTGAAAGGAGCAAAACAACTGCTTAACAAAAAGGAAGAGTGAAGATGGAAACCCTGTCCCCCTGATCTGGTTGTCTGCCTTGTGCTATAGGGGATGCTCTTGCTCAGCTTACCAGTGAAAGCCATTCCCTCCCTCTGTGAGCACAGGAACTCCACAGCACTAACACGACACCTTAAATGAGCCAACTTCCTTGAGCTTTGCCCAGGAGACTAGAATGGGCATGCCTCTTCATTCAGAAACCAAGAAACTTGTCCAATTATCAGTCAGGCTGAAGAACATCTCTGACCAAGACCATCCCAGGAAAAGCACTCATGTTCAAGGTGGAAAAAAAAACACTGACTGCCACAGCTGGCATGTTTTAAAGCCCTTGTGCAAACACAAGCTCCAGATTTGCCAGCATCTCAGCTAGCTTTATCTGGATTCCCTCCTTTTGAACGAAGTTGAGGAAAACATCCACCAGAAAAGGTTAGGTAGGGAAAAATAAACACACTGGGGAAGAACGTACGTAGTGACTCATTATCTGCATGCCAGGGAAACCTTTAATAGAGAGCACAGAACAGAATTTTCACAGAAGCAATACTTCATTTGCAGAACTGTAGAGCCAAGGAGAGCATTAATTAGATTTGTGTGTGTGTGTATATATGTGTGCCTGTAAAGAAATTCTCAGTACTGCTCTAAAGCTGCCCCATCAGTAAGTGGTGCGAACCCCACGGGTTAGAGGAACAAAGCTAAAGCAACACGAGGTGCTGCACTTGAAGAGTGCTGCAACAAAAGCTCTGCCTGTTTCTAGTGCACAATTAAACAAAGTAGGTAGACTGTGTACCTCAGGATTTTAGAAAAAAAAATAAACAATCAGGTGAGACTCAAAGTAGGAATTCACCCAGTGCTGTCACTAGGCCACCACCTGCACCATGTCACACACGATAAGCACTGCTGCTTTTTACAAAACTAACTCTGTTCTGAGCTGCACAGCTTGCATTTGACTACAGTAACTTCCCAAATGGCATCCCAGTCCTGATCTGAAAACACCAAGAATTAGAGATTTCAACACATTCCACAGTCAATTTTAACAGCGAGGCCAATCAGCCACTGGAACACTGTGAACTTTAAGGTCTTATTTGTTCCTCCGGTTCCTATTCAGCTCCTATTTGTTTAACCGCAGTTACCAGTTCCCGCTGCACTGACTGCTGCGCTGCTCAGACCTGGCCTTTTCTGCACCGAGGAGGTGCTTACAGCACACGGAGTCATAGCTCAGCCTTCTCACGAACCAGAGGCAGAACCCAGCACAACGCATACCCTACCACCTCTGGATGAACCTTTTTGCTTTCAGAACGCTGTCAGCAGAACGCTTCAGGGCGGGAGCCTTCTCAAGCTGTGCTCAGAAGTCCCCTCCCGCTCACTGCACTACTTCCTATATAGCCAAGGCTCACATGCATGCTGTGGCTGAGGGTCAAATGCACCTACATATTTAGCTCAACTTCCAAATCCTCTTCTCAGCGCCCATTATTTATTCTTCTATTAATAATTTTGCATTTAGCCACATTAAAACAGTTCATTCAAAGGAGGCGAGCTTGGCAAAACTGCCCCCTAAATCACAAGCTTGCATGTCATTCACAGAAATCAACATCTGCTCCCAAACACTGAGCTGTGCCCTTGCAGAACACCCACAGAAATATTCTCATGCTATGGTAACCAACACCTACTTTAGGACTTGCAAGTCAGCCAGTTAATTCATTTAGCATGCAGAGCATCAATATTGTTATTGTTTAATGTCATTTCTATAAACCTCTAAAAAGTAATGCCATGCAATAATTAAATCAAGTACCCTGTAAAGAAAATATGGAGATGGTCATCCTTCTCAAGCCAATCCGTAATTTTATCAGTGGGGAATCAGTTTTTCTCGATGTAATATCTCGGTCAATAACTCCGTCAAATATCCCCATCCTTCAGTTCTTTTAACCGTACTTATACCTTTTTTTCCCCTTTTAATCTAAGATCAGTGTGTAGAGTTTTGTTTGTTCATCTGGGACAGAGCAAATAAAAGCAATCTTCTAATCACACTTTCGGAACACAGACAAAGCAATGATCAGTTACCTGGACTGTGTCCTCTTACTGCAAATGGTAAGATTTAAATGTCACAGTGCTAGAAATCTCCTCACCCAAGCCTTTTCCCATTTTTGAATGAAGTTTACTTAGGGCTGCAGATTTCAAAATGTCTGCAATTGCTTAACACTACTTAAAATCCATTTACAAATAAATTGTCAAGTACTTCCATTGTCCTCATGGTGTTGTTAAGCTACATGGCAGCTTAACTTATCTCTCCAAGTTGAAAAGACTAATAGCTTTAAAAAAAAAAAAAAGTCCGAATATATTCTAACAGCAAGAGAAAGTATGGGAATTCAGCTGGAATATTTTGTAAGGGGTAACAATGAACATTTTTTTGTCTACTAGGTTTTCTACACACAGAAAATACCCCACAAAGCGGATCAACCTCCCACCAGACTCTTAGATTTTAAAAAGAAAAAGGCAGAAGACGGTTTTAACTCCAGGAACACGAACAATTTGCACAAGTTTGCAAGAGCTGACACTACTTTTAGAAAAGTAAGCTGCAAATGCTATTACACTGCAAACTCTTTGGGGGAAACAGGCAGACAATGAACACAACGCAGACACCCTTGACAAATCGAACTGATTAATTGATGGGAGACTAGCCTGATGCCAAGTTTTTGCTTTGCTTACTTTCTGGTTTGTCGTGAGGATAGGCAGAGTTGGTTATTTTCAAGACATCATTTAGCATTATCAACTGCAAAATATAAATTCTACGAAAAGTGCAGGGATTTAAAAAACAGGAAACCAGCAAGGTACAAAAAAGGTTAGCAACTCACACTCCCATCCACAACTCCCCTTAAAATTTGAAATGTTATTTATTATAAATTTTCATGCACCAGCTGATGCGTACTTGCACCATGTTGCAACACAAAACAGGAATGCTGACAGATCTTTAGGTCTCACTACAGTAGCAACACAACTGAAAAAATACTCATCGCTTCCTAGATTCCAACAGCAATGAAAATAGCATCCTGAACCACTCAGCACCATTTTCTACATTGTCTGTCTCATACTCACAGATTATGTCAGTGCTTAAAGTAAGCTTGAAGAGAATGCAGACTTTTATTCCAAAATTTCAACTTCCAGAATTGTTACACAAATGAGAGACAAAATAATTCAATGTACAGGCACAGCTTTGCAAGTGAAAAGGTATAGCCTGGTTTTGGACAACTATGTAATGAAAAGGTTTCATATATTCCAAGCAGCAGAATGATGAAACTGTTCTTTTCCACTTATATAATTAGAAAATCATCTATTTCTTATAATAACTCTGGACTAAATAACCTCTACATTTCATATTATGAAATCCTAACTCTTTTGAAATGCATTAAAAAAAAAAAAGAAAAAAGAAACCAGCATTTTGAAAGAATGCTTAAAAAGAAGAAGAAGAAACTTACCATTTTAATGCCAGTTGAAAACGTGACTGGTTTGACAGGTTTGGGTTTTTCCAGTTGCATTTCTAGCTGAGTAGATCTGTCCTTATGCTGAGCTAAAAGCAGTGAAGCAGGAAGACTGGAGCTCTCCTGTAAGCACATGAATAAAAATCTGAATATTAAATAACAATAAACACTAATTAATGCTGCATATACTTCAAAAGTGCAAGCTGTGTCTGAAAGGCCATCACTAGCAGAGCAGTGTAATGCTAAGTATCCTCTATATGAGAAACAGTTTACAGAAAACGATCATTTTCAGTAATAAGAAAAAGCTGCAGCAACCCCATAAATCAGAGTAACCTGCAAACAACTGTTTTATAGAATCCACATTAAAGACAATATAACAGGCTCCTTATTCCAACTAGCCAATGCAACTATATTTATTAAAATTAAAAATAACTAAATAAATAAAACCCAATCAGAGAAGGAATAATACAAAGCAGTATAACTTGGATCAGATGTTTATCTAAGACGCATTCTTTCTAGCAATGAACTCAGACCAGTTTGAAATTGTTTCCCATTAGATTTCACCTGAGGCCGTTTGGAAACGATCCTTGCTCTGCTCTGCACAATGGCACTATTGTAAGTGCAACCAACAGCATATTTATTTTCTCCTTCACCAACTTATTTTTAGGGAATCCAGCCAATTTTTTTAAAAAATATATAAAAGTAATAAAATCAATAGGTAAGCAAATTAACTACTAAAACTCTCATGTTCAGGCTACAACAGAATGATTATTAACATACATGTACGCACTACATTCTTGAGAGAGTCAGAAAATTATTGGCCGATTTTCTAATAAGCTAATGTGACTATCCACACACACACCGAGCTCCTCCAGATTTCCAAGCTGGAACAAAAGTAAAGCTGAGAGCAGAGAAGAAGTTCAGAATAGATTATTCCCAGAGTTCTGTAGTGCAGAATATTTCATAACGTGCTCAAACCAAGCAAACACTGAACCATGAACCATATCTGCTACTCACCAAAACCAACCACACTGCAATATACTGGACTGCGTTTTTTTTTTTTTTTTTAATTACTTAACAGAGGAAAAGTTGGAAACCTTTTAATGGCGCAAGATGCCTTGCTGCTTGTAGTATCCTAGAGAAATCTCTAGAGGTGATCATGAAGAGTAGTCATGTTTTACACCTACTATTCCCATCTCTCTCCCTCCTCTTTCCTCTCAATCATTTGTCACACTCACTGTGTCTTATGACTCAACCGCAACAAGCAGAAAGGTCTCACACAAGATCAGCTTCAGATCAACAGATAACATAAGACTTAGGACCCTACTGAAATTTCTGCAGTCCCCAAGGTGGAAGAGGTTTAAAAATCTAAATTGTAATGATGAGATTTCTGTACAACTGGAAAATCTAAACCAACAATGCCAGACAATTGTCAGTCTGCATCTTCAAAACATTGCACACATCCATAACCACCCTGCAGACCCTACATGCTGCTGGCTGACAGCAAAGTTTTAGGATGTTAGATTCTTTTTATCTTCAGATTTCATGTTCTGGGGTTCTCTGGTTCATTTGACCTTCTCACATTCCTTAAACATTCACTGCATTTCTAGCACAGTAACTAAAGGCAGCCAATTCTTGTACTAACTTCTTAACAGCTCCACATTAGCACAATGGTTCGTAACCAGATTACACAACTGTGGGAAATCACCACGGTGCCAGCAAGCCACCACATTCGTGATTGTTTGTCCTTTCTAACATGCACACAGTCCTCCTGTTAACTATTAACACAGAAATAGACAGGAATCAAAAGACCCAATCCTGTAAGCATTTACCCATACTAGCAATTTTCTGTATGGGAAAACAAACCATGTAACAGCATGAACAAAGCTACTTAGATGCAGAAACTTCTGAAACACGTGTCTACAGAACCCGGAGGTTCTGGTACAAATGGGGACACTGACACCTTTAAAACACTTTGTCCTTTGTGTGGTTCCAAGCACAGGGGAAAGGTGCCTGTTCGCCAGGTGCTGCGGTGCTGTTCTGCTCCTGCCTGGGGAGCGCAGGCTCTTGAAGAGGTGAGTGCAAGTCCCACATCACAGAAGACCTCTAAAAGCAGCTCTATAATCCTTTGTATGCAGATAAGCTTATACAGAAAATAAAGGAAGTGCTTTGATATTTTACTGAACCCCGATTACTGAAATTTAGAGGGTTTAAAAGACCAAAAAAAAGAAAGCAAGCTAAACCACACATCTCTTCTAACAAAGCATAAAACAGACTTAAGACTACAAGTCTAAATTACAAGGCCTTGTGCTTTTCAAGCGGGAGGTTTTACTGTAAAACAGATCACATACTATGAAGGCAATACAAAATCTGCTTCATTGAGCAGTGAGAGGCAAAATGGGCAACAGGTAGCAGACCAGGACTGGGAGCCAAAGCACTGAACTGCTCTTCCAGAAGCGTGCAGAGCCTTCGTGCTTGCAAAGGCTTGTTCATCACTCCAGTAAGCCATGCCAGCCTTCCTCCTCCTGCTCCCAGCAGAGGTCAAGATCCTGGAGGCTTGGCCTCAAGGCCAGTCCTTTCTGCAAGACCTGAGTAACCCAGGGCCTGCTGCACAACACCTTAAATACCAAGCATTTCTGCGCCTTTTTTCCTGCCTCTGGACTACCAGAATTATAAGCTCTTTGAAAACAGGGCAGTATACTTCAATGCTTTTCTAAACAACTCAGGCCTTTACTCACTATGATAATACAAAAAGTGGCCTTCCCACCTCTCTCCACTCACAATCCTGTCAAAACAGCATTTCTGTCACTGCTATCATGGTATCACTGCAGCCAGAACTTCATCCTTATATTCTGATATGCTACAAGCATGCATAATAGAAGATTTTTTTAATAAATTAATTCCTCACACCGCTCCTGCTTATGCTTGCTTTTGATGCATTTCTCAGCAGAGCATGCATTTTCATTTTACTCATGATCAGATTCATTTTCAGATTTGTAGCACAGCATTAGAGGGATTTAAGAGACCATAGGAAATGTTTATTTGTCTAACAACTGCTGGTTTTCCAGAGATTTTTGTAAGTCATTGTTCAAACACTTCTAGGATGGCTTTATAAACCTTTACTATTACAAACAAGTTTCAGCCCAAATTTAAGTTGACAGTGGGACACAACTTAGAGTTGCCCAGTTTTCTTCCTCAGCCTTTATAATCACCTTTCTGTTGTTTTTAGAATATTAATATATTTTTTAATACCGATACATATACAATCACAGTTAAAACTACCTACTTCAGGCATATTATAAGGATTATTTATAACCTTTCTTTCCTCAGGCCATCTGGTGAAGTAGTTTCCAGTAAAATCAACTGCTGTGTAAAAGAACAACACTGGTCTCTAGTAAATTAAGAGTGCATTTGAGAGCAGGATCAAACTAAGTCAGAAGCCAGTTCAAAATCCCTTTTCTAAGCCATTAAATTTGAGTTCATAGTGCAGTTTTTATTAACTGATCCGTTACTCAAACTATTCCTAATTACATGGATTGTAAGCACTTCTGCCTTAAAAGCAAGAAGAGACTGCTTGATGCAAAGTTAGGTTCCTCGAGAATCCTTCAGGTCCATTTCTGCCCATCTCTGTTCCTGACTACAAACAATGACACACCAGCTCCTTTCAACAAACCAAGGACAGGCTGCCACAATCCCTGGCTTTGAAAACAACAGCTCTTCAGGAGAGCTCTCACAACTCCTGAATTGCACATCAATGCTCAGTCTTTATGCTCTGGTTCCAAAAACTCTGCTTTTCCTGGAAAAGTAGAAAAGCATCTACATCTTGAATAAGAGTACGAAGCAGGAATTAATGTTATACTAATACAAGATTCACTGAAATAAGAGAAATTCTAAATTAAAATCTGCCAAGAAGCTTTAAACCACATACTGACATAACTGCACACTCCATGCCTACTCATATACTTTTTTTTTCTGATTTTTGATGTTATACACAGACTGTTCTCATGGGTGTTAGAAAGTGTGAATGTGCATCCATGCTTATCTCTACACACACAAACGTATATAAAAAAAAACTGAGAAGTGAATCTCAATTAATGAACAAACATTTTCTGAGCTTCCCTACAGCTACACATCATCATTGCGCTTCAAATATAGAATCAGTAGCAAATTAAGCCAAAACCAAGATTAAGACCATTTCCAGATGCTGTGAGGTTTCTTTTTAGTAGTTTACACAGCCCTCAAATGAATCCAACCCTTGTTCATTTCAAAAGGAGCAACTCATACACAAAAGTTTGCTGTAAGAAAGAACATCACACATTCAAAGCAAGAAACCCTTTTATTCCAGTTGTTTGTAACCACCAAGGGACCACCTCTGATTCAGGAAGCTGCTAAAGCTTCCAGCCTTCTCCCATAGCTTCTCTAGGAGAAGCTCTCCCCTTGAAACCTGTGAAAGAGGTCCAGGACGAGCCCTGCTTCTACCCTTTCAGAGTGCACTCACTTAGGCCACCACTGAGCAGAAGATGGTGAAAGAACAAGTCTTCATGCTGACCCAACACAGAGATTCTTGTGTGATCCACACCCAACCACCACCTAGGTGCTCCTACTCAACACGAGTTGACTAATGCTCAAATCACACATGAGAACAGAGTCCCTTGTTCTTCACCTCTCCACCACAAAGGTGGACGAGCTCATGAAGTAGCTCCTGATTACTGCTTTGCTTCAGCACACCAGATTGCCAGGCACAACAATTCAGGATTGCTTAACCAACAACCAGTGGTAACAGTTCACATTATGGCCAAACCAACTCAGCAGCTTCTGCCTCTTCACAAACTGCATGATCAGACACGCGACACAGCAGATGCAATTGTCATCAGCCGATGGCAACAGAAGCCAAAGCCTGTGGCTTTCACACTGTCAGGCTGAGTAGAAATCTAGGCTTTCATCCTAGCTCTTTTTCAGATATGCAGTGAAGTATCAACTGTTAGGGAAACTGAGAAGAGTGGCTACACTTACTGAAGATCTTTCTGAAACAAAAACATTTTAAATATCCAAACAAGCCTTCTGCAACTTACCCAGGATCAATTTTGCACTGAAACAGCCAAGAATGCTTTCCCTACAATTTCTGACTAGCATTGGGCATTCTGGACCAAGAGGCCATTCAGTCTATGAACTAGCTGTGGTTTCTCTAACACTCTTCCACAGGTCTGGCTTACCAAAACCGTTCAGGGCTCCTTGTAGCATTGCAATCCATGCAAGAGGACAGAACAGTAGTACAAGATGTGCAAGACAGGAAAACAGAAAGGGGTAGATATGTTAACTGCACAGTTCACTGGAAGAGAGGTACATAACCATACCTGCTATTTGCTCTGCTGCAGAGCAAAGCCTCCAGTTTTGTTACTCACCAGTTCATCCAAGAGTGCCTGTTTATTCTTCCTCTTCATCATCTGTTGTAGTTGTTCCTCCTTCTGTACAAGCAGTCGCCTTTGTTCATTTTCCTGTCGTTCTACCTCTAAAGCTTCCTCCAACTCTTCCTGTTCCCGGGTCTGAAATGGAAACATTAGAAACTGACTCTCAGAAATCTTACATGAGGTCACGCACAGCTCTTCTGCCTATCAAAGGACCAAGGGCAGACCAAGTGGTGGGAAAGCAGCCAAACTGTACCTTTTAAAGGTCATTATGGATGATGATCCTACCTCCGCTTATTGTCCAGTGTGAAGTCAGATTCTTTCCCTGCTGCAGTAGATTAAGTATCCATCTAGATCTTGGCTCTTTAAATGACAGAGAACAACAATGGCTTTTCCTTATACCTTAGTTCTAAAATGAAGGCCTCCCTCTTTGCTCCCACACATCCTACCTCTCAAGAGATGCAATTAGGTGACAGAAAATATAATTCCACTAAACTTTCCCTGGTCACTCCCTTCTAGATTAATTGTAACCTGTGTGTAACGTATCAGTGGTATAGAAGAAAATATCTGTGAATATTGAGAAGCATATGACCTAGAACATATTTAAGCATGATCTCTAAACATGTTACATTCTCAGCCAATGAGGTATTTTACCTATGACTTGAGTAATACTTGTTTGCTGCAGGAGTAGAAAAGAAAGTTTACTTGGACAAGATGAGTTTTTGCTTCAGGATTTACTTCTTAAGAAGTTTTTTGTTTTTTTTTTTTTAACCTGCAAGTGTATTTGAAACTCTCAGTAGAAGGAAAGAGAAGAGGGCTCAAAAATAACAACCACAGACAGGGCAAAACCTATTAAAGCTGAAAAACTTTGCACATAAGAGAGAATCAACAGAATGCTAATTTGGAGGTAAGATGGAACAGCACAATAACATACAGAAAAGTTTTTCCCAAATCTTTCTCCCCAAAAATACTGAAGCAAGGGGAGATTCAAAATAAATGCAGAGATAATTTACATTTTATAAAATGTAAATGGATGATTAATCCATGGAAACAATTTAAGCAAAATGTTATTGCAGTCGAGCCCTTAGTAAAATTTGTTCTTGTAACACGAAGACCCAGCTATATCGTAAAACACAGAAATGATATAGGCCAGAATATGCTGAAAAACATCCCTTTAACAGGCAGATCAGGCTGGTGGGCCCCAGTGAAACCCAGTTACTCCTGGATGCAAGAGCTGACCGATCTCATCGCTTGCCACTGAGTCAAGCAACGATGCCTTCATTCTGAAAGTAGCAGTGACAGTGGTGAGCAGCAGGTCACCAACCAGGGACCAGCTGAAACTGCATTCTCTTTGCATTTAATGAAAGGAAATAAAAATCCTCCCATTGCTAACTGAGGTAATTCCTAAGAATTTATGGATCTAGTGTGTTTAGTCAACAGAACTAAGAGCTCAGGGTCTATATGACATTCCTAGCCTCTTTCATGTTTATGTATAAAACCTGCCTGGACTTTGCAGTGAAACAGAAGAAAAACTGTAGGAAAGCGCTGACAGACCTAGTCTGAAAAACTGGCCCAGAAAAACTGCAGCCAGGAATAAGTAAACTGACATACAAACCTAAACTAGCTCAGACTACAGCAATAACAGAAGAACTGTCACAAGTCAAATCAAATTATTTCTGAAAGGAAGACCAAACAAAACAGTTAAAAACAAGAGAGCTCAATAGGCAGCAAGGGTTGTGTCAAGCTTAAAGAGACTCTAGACAGTTCCAAAATCTAAAGAAACAGACGATCATGGTGAGGCCTGGAGCAAAGTCAAAACAAAAGAGGAGAAAACACAATGCAGTACTTGCTCACTCCTGATTTCGAATCTCTTGTATGACGGTGCTACACGAGAAAAACAACCTTAGGATCGCACGTGTCCACACACTTCCAGCAGAGATAGGCAAACAGACCGTTAAGATCTCAGCTCCAATACTGCTCTCAACTCCAGTCCCTTCTGCTTGCCAAACAAAAATTCAAACTGGCAGGCAAAGGGTTAAACTATATATAGAGTGACAGATCTGTTTCCTCAGGAGCAAAACTTCCCAGTGGACACAATTATTTGTCAGTCCAAGAAAGAAGGGATAATGACCACCACCTGTAAGTAGTTTAGGCTAGAAATTAGGATAGTTTTTACCATTCATGGAGGAAAGACATTTGAAAACCTGGCAAAAAGAGATAGAGAGAAAAAGCAACACTTCAGCTCTTGGCAGAGGGGTAAATTTATGGGCAAGATTGTGCATTTTTTGTAACAGCGACTGTGTCAACACTATTATTTTGTTTCAATTGTTCAGAAAGAAACAAACCCAGACTTACTGGAGATCTGGAGACATGCAGGCTTGCCCAGCTTCCACAAGACAGCCTCTAGCACAGCAAGACTATGAAGTACAGAAAACAGAAGGCCCAGGGGGCTTGGGTGGGTACAGTGTATCACTGTGCTGCTGGGCTGCTAGTGCAGGGGCTGTCTGCACCTCAGATACACGAATGGATGGTGGGCTGCAGGTGAAGCACACTGTTGTCGTGGCCTATATTGTAAAGTAAGATGTAGGCAAAGATTTGGAAGGTCTCCTCAAGGTCTGAAGCAAAGGATATTGCACAGTGTCAGACACAGGATAACAGATCAGAGATAGACCCCCAGGGAAATTTCCCTGCCTTTAAAAGGAAGAGGTTCAAACAAACATTTTTCAGATTCCTATCTCCTCCTGTGAAACCCTAGCGCTACAGAAATCACTGGGAGTTCTGCCACTGACTTTAGGGGAGTGAGGATTTCTCCCCTACTGATTTGAAAGCAAGTTCTTAGTGCGACCAGAACACAAACACAAAACCTTGTTCTGTCACACTCTGGGCAGACATCTTCCTTCAAGAACTGATAACAATGTGTATTTTCATACTGAAAAAATACTTAAAAGATTAAACTTTTCTTATAGAAAAAAATGCTTGCAAGTTTATTTTTAAAGAACAAAATGATATCTGAGCCATATTTTAATAAATACATCTTCAAAGAACCATGTGTTTTGCACATAAATCATGTACACAATACTCCTAATGTTCTTGTTATCAGCTCTTGAATACAAGTTAAATGTTTGTTTCAACATCTTTCACATTAAACTGTGCATAAACCAGACCCGTGCTTTCCTTCATTTATACAGCTGTCTCTTGGGAGCTTCATAATGTCTGTGTCTGGATTCCTTTTTCCCTTCGGATGAGAAAGGAATGATTGTCCTGGTACAGGAATGAACTTGGTCTCTCCTGGATATTGTCCAATGACACTGCCAGCATGCAAGCAGTGGTGATGTATTAAATGCAGGCTTTACTGCCTGTCCCTCTTTTTAAGCTCTTTCCAAAATACAGGATAATTGCATTTCAACTAGAGATTCCATCTCTTTAAGCAGCGCTAAGTATCAGTATCACACGATATTAGCATAGTGTAGTTTTTGAATACAAAGCGGAGTATGCCTTCAGCTTTGGCTTGCTTTTAAGATATTTTAGAAAGCTTACCACTTTGAAAATCCTTTAATTCTTTAGCTAATGAATAAAAATTGTAGGAGAGAGGAGAAGTTACACTAACCAGTTTTATCTTGTTTTTCTGAATGACTTCTTTGTTATCCTTCTGGTACAGCTCCATTTTCCTTTTGGTGTTCTCCAAATCCATATTGTTAGTCAAGTTAAATACTGCATAAATATTAGAAAGACAGAAAGTAAAAGTATTAGGTCAGTGTGCACTACTGTCACAAAGAAATACTACTCTTATGCACTTCATCACTTCCAGCAACAGACATGAACATCAAAACAGCAGAATTTACTTAAATATGCCTTGTAAAGCAAGATGCTAAATCCCTGCAAACTTCAACAGAAGCCAGTAGGGTTCTTTCAGATCCATACATCTGTAGTAGATGAGAATTTGACTTTTGCATCCTTTCTTGTGAAATTGATAATGATACACATGAAAAACCATGATATTGTCAGTGAAACACTGACCTTTTTAAGTAGCAGTTACAGCTGTGTTCCAGTTCAGTGAAGTTAGCTAGTTAACTAGTTCCAGTTAAATGAAGTTAGTTACTACATGCATACGTACTAAGACAAGGTTAGAAATTGAGACATTCTATTTTGTAAGATCATCTAATGCACAAAGACTACAGAGATTATTTGAATTTTCAGGTACACAAATCGGTTTCACAATTTAATGACTTCAAAGGCACCAATGTACAATTACATTTATTATGAGGAATCTGTAGGTGCATCCAGATTAGTAAGTTAAAATTACATTCTTTTGATGCCTCTTGACAGTGAAGGACTGTAATTATGAACAAGCAGAGTTGGCCAGCAAGCTCCATACTTTAGCAGAACATTCCCAATTATCTACATATGGCATGGAATACACCTCAAGAAATTGAACAGTTTCTATAACCAACAGCTTGAAAGATGGTTTGGATGAGCAGCGATTCAATACAGCGCCTGAACCTTTCACCTTTGGGTCACTGGTTCAGCTGTGGGTCAAGTGAATTCTGACTGAAAGCCACTATCACTGGGTAGTCGCTTGGTGTTCGCCATCCTGAGTGGATGCAGGGCTCACATCCACGTCCCTAAAGCTAGTGAGGACCACAGATGTACAGCATTCTTCCCCAAAGCCTCAAAGAGCTTTGTCACACTGCTACAGCAAGTTTACAAGAGTAGCACAGAAATCTGCACCGTCATTGATAAATCCCTCACAAGAGAACGATGGCACAGCAACTGCACAAACCCTCAGCAAGGGAAGGGGTTCTCTTGAAAACACCAGCAGAGGACTGGGAAGATTTTTAATCAGTTCTCTGTTCCTAGTAAAGATTAACATCCCTTATTCTTTTCTCCTCTCCACAGGTTACATGGCAGACATTAACCTTCGGAGGGGCTCTACATGAAACAAACTACCAACTGCCTAGACTGGCAAACCAGCTGAGAGCAAGTAAAGAAACAGCAAGAAATCAGGCGATTTAGGTCAGATATGAGGAGAAAATTTTTTACTCAGAGGCAGCAAGGCCCTGGCCCAGGCTGCCCAGAGCAGCTGTGGGTGCCCCGCCCCTGGGGGTGCTCAAGGGTGGGCCCGGGGCAGCCAGCCCATGGCAGGGGTTGGGGCTGCAGGGGCTTTAAGGTCCCTTCTGACCCCACGCCATCCTGTGATTATATGAAATCAAAGAAGCAATCAGCCACTGGAGGGAGAAGGGGAGGATCCAAAATGGCAGAGTCATGGGCCACAGTTCAGCTGCACGCAGCCAACTGTACAGCTTACGGCCCTCCCAGGCACAGCCCTCACCTCTCCCCCTGCTCTGACTCTCCAGGTGCTTTGCAGTGTCCACAGAAACCTTGCGGTAACCTGAACTGGCTCAGCAAAGGGGACAGACAACTGCCAGAGATGATGCAAAATAATAGAAATGTACAGATGGGAACAGGAACATCCTCCTTCCAGGAGAGTACAGCACTAACACTTTATCTTATTTCTGTTAAAAGCATCCAGTTCTTCCTTGAACTGCAGCAAAAAGGGTTAGGCAGGATATAGCTGAAGAAATTCCTAACCTTAAACAAACAAACAAAATGCTGTATTTATTATTTTTTCCCCTTTTTCTAATAATAAGCACTATCAAGATGACCAACATTTTTTCAGCCTGGCTCCTGAAAAACAGCTGAACTCATCCAGCCCTGCCCCAGCCTCCTGACTTCAGGGGGGATCTGAGAAGCAGGCTGGCTTTGTGGGTCAAGCATTAGATCAGGAATCAAAACCTGGGTTCAATTTCCAGCTTTGCTGCTGTTCCAGGGCAGCTCACTTGACCTCTGCACTGGAGGCCTCCCATCTGTGAGAACCACAAGCAGAATAGTTTTCTTTCTCCTGTATATATTCTGCTGTGTCTCCTTACTATAGCTCCATGCAGCACCTACCTCAGGGTTTTGATCTCCTCTCAGGTGGCCCCTGGACATTCTGAGAGCTCTTGGACTTTCAGAGTTCAGCTCCTTAGGTTTTGGAAGCAAGTTGCTCATTGCAATTTTTTTTTTTTTTTTTTTTTTAAACTCTCCAAAAGTTATAAGAACATTTCCAATTTCATATTGCAGTAAATATACACCTTCTGGGCATGGCAGTATTTTTTAATAAAACATGTTATTTTAGTCTCAATTTTTAGTATTTCAGTGAGATTTGACCTCCAGCTTTCATGCCTACAGTCCCCAGCTGACAAGCAGCTTCATATTTGAGTATTAGGGCAGAGAAGAATTGTCATGTGAAAATGCTGGCATACAATCAGATCAGGGTTCTGCAATGACAGCAGCTGCATGGGAATGTCAGCACTTCCTACAACTTAAATCCACACACCAGCTCTGTAAACTCTTCAATGACGACACAAGAAAGAAATAGCACATAAGACATGCTGTGCTAGCAGGATGCCCAGATGCCACCTTCAGGTGCAAGAGGAGGAACAAGATGAGATGCCAAATGCTTCTGGCTCCTGAACATCTTGGGTGTTTCTCTAAAAATAATCCAGCAATATGCTGATGATCTAGGTTTTGCAGCTTTGCTGCTTGAAATATTCAGGTGGTTTTTTGGTTGTTTTTTCCTTTTTCAGTTATTAATAGGTTCAACATGGCACAACCTCTGTTTGTAAAACACCAAATATAAGGTTTAATACTCACAGAAGGTAGAGAGGCAAATTTTAGACATATGCAGATGCCTGCCTGTCTCTGGAACTGCTTACAAAGGTGAGTAATCTTGGTATTTTCTATCACCTTATACAACCTTGCAGTGAAGTGAAAGGTTTGTTTCTCCTTCTGTTTCCCTGCAGTGGCTGGCAGCCACAGGTAGAATTCTCTCCACAACGAGATCTTCCTTGCACCTTGCTGACTCTTCTCTACCTGCCTTATTCCATTTTGTCACCTGAGCATATGGCAGGGCAGCAATCAGAAAGATTCTTATCTCCTACGTCCTCAGACACTAGAGCAGATTTCTCCTGCTGAGTAAAAACTCTCAGTCATTGAAGAAGAACATTGTCTTATTCCTAATCACCCTTACCTGTTGCTCCTCAACACCACGTGGTCCACATTTCAAGATGTAACATACCGAAGAGATGCATTTTGTTGCAGTAATGTGAAAATTTGGTTGCCTCTGTACCGAGATCTGTGTCAACAGCTGTCCTTGAATAAATGAAAAGAATATCTTCCCTCCTACAACAAACATTCTAGCAGCAAAACAAACTGCTCTTTAACACTGCACATTTATAAGTGGCCAACCAACCAGCCAAAATAGCGTCCAACATATTTTCTGATGTATTTTTCACAGGCTTCAAGCATCTCTTCCACAGGAATTGAAGAATGCAGATTCTGGCCATTTTATCCCCATAATTACTACAATAAAAACTGTAAAGCTAGAAGAACAGAAAGTTTTTTTAAATTCCTAATTCATATGCTATACCTATCCTGAAAAAATATTGGTCTAGGTCTGAATATGACTGGCAAAGCAGATGGCTAGTTTGAAAAGGTTTCAAAGAGAAGACAGACTTATTTTGTCCATGTTGAAATATAGCATAAGCCAATATAAGAGGCCTGAAACCCTTCAGGGAAAAGAAACAGAAGCTGTTTTGTATGCAACAATTATTTATCTACTTATCCATCTCACACTGGTTGGTTTATAAATTGACTTGCCTTGAGACATCTGTTGAAGTACAACAGGAAGACTATTGTCTTTGCCTGAAACATTTCATTCTATTTAGGTAAAACTCCTTACTTCTGAAATTCAGCCTCTGCAGGGAGACTTTTGCTGTTTTTAAAAAACAACCATTTATTCTGCAAGTTCTATCACAAAAGGAAAAGTATTTTCTTGTTATAAAAGGAACAAGAAATTTTGAGGCAAAACTTTGGATCATATGGCACAGTAAGCTGTCCAGAGATGCAGCAGCGTGAGTGCATGTAACTGCAGAACTTCAAGTTTAATCCGTCAAAATACCTCTCAGACTTTAGTCTGAGATATTGCAAATTTTCTGAAATTTCTCCTCCTAGATGCTTAAGGGACAGTAATGTTGCCCTGCTAAAACATTTGTTTTCAAATACTAGGTACACTGCCTCTCTAGTGAGACAGCAGGTGATCAGTTTAACAACCTACAAAGTCAGTTCCTATGTTGATCCTTTTCCTCTCACCCACAATCCACTTAAAACCTTCATCTTCTACTCGCTCTACTTCTAGCTGAACCCAGCTAGTGAGGGAGACAAGAAATAATCTCTCCCCATATCCATCTCTTTTCTGAGAAGAGAAATTAATGAATTAAAGATCTCTATAATTGCAAAAAGATAAACAAAAAGAACAGCAAATCATAATATATATATGCCAGTGCATGGATGACGCTAAGTGCTGTGACAACAAGGCAGTCAAATTACTGCAGCACACTAAGTTTGCTATGCAGCCAGGACGTACTTCAGATCATTTTTTAATTCTTAAGGAGAAAAAATTGATCCAGTGTCCTACTTCAGCAATAAACCAAAGTAAGTTAAACAGCTACCTCTTTCAAAGGTTAACACACCTCTAACATTCCTCCCCTTTTGCTTGGTCACAGAGCCTCTAATAGATATGGGGGTGAAAAAAAAAAAAAAAAAGGTAACAAAATTGCATGTGGTTATCTTGTTAAATACAGTATCTGCTGGTACAAGCCAGCTGGAAATTTAAAAATTACTAAGTATCAACTTCTTATAAACAACATCCCTCCCACCCTCCTACAAAGAACTCCTCCATGACTACCTTCATGCACAGACAGCTAGAGACTGGGAAGAGCAGAGGAGCAACTGCTGTGGGCAGAGCGCTCCCCATGGAGCCACTGCCATGTCTCAGCCTGCACAGTGAGCCTGCACAGTGAGCTGTGGCTCCTTCACCTGGTGCCTTCTGTGTCTGGACCAACTTGTGGCCCCATGCCTTCATGAGGGTAGGAGAAGTTAAGGGATAGAAGAGATGGACCAGATCTTAAGAGGTCCCTTCCAACCAATGTTACTACATGAAACGCAAAATTAAGCCAGGAAAAATCTAGTTAGGCATTATTACTGATTTCTGTTTATCCTCAGCTGTCTTCATCATTACATTTTTTCTAGAATGACACCTTAGTAGAGTATTGAATGATTCAAATCTCTCACCTCCATTTTGGCTGGAGCTGTGGTACTGAAATCTTAGTTCAGATGAGATGACTGAAATGGATTTTGGTAAAGCTGCCCCAGTTCACATTGGGTTATTCCCATCATTAGCAACAGCAATATCATCCTTGTGCACACACAAGGAGGGAAAAAAACCTCAAACAATAAACAACATAATCCACAAGTGATCGTAGATAACAGAATCCTGTCTAGCCAAGGATCACTTGTTAGATAAATGCTCTGAGTAAACAAGTCACCCAGCAGCTGGTATTGCACAAAGTCTTAGAGAAGCAATGAGATCCTGGAATCCAAAGGCACAAACATGGCTGCCTCTTTCTAAGCTGAATGTTTTATAATGCAGTAATTCCTGTTAGCAGTGGTGTTGTGGTAACGCCCAGAGGCCTCGCTCAGGCACCAGGAAAGCGGTGCCAAGCAATGTGTAGGCACAGGCCAGGAGGCGGGCCCTGCTTTGGGGAGCTCAGACAGCAGGTGTGAAGAGATACCCTGGGGAAGAAGAAAACCTTGTAAAAAGCACACGAGAAGTTTGCGTGACGTCCAGGGATTGCAACCTGTGGTAACACTAAGGTTTAACCTTGTCCCTCTCCTCACAGGGACACAGAGCTGACTTATTTCAATAGATGTGGCACGTACCTTTCTCAATGACAGGTTTTAACTCTTTCACTTTTCTTCCTAGGGTTAACAACAGCAAACTGTTGTCAATGTTCTCAAATCGTCCAACTGATTTTTCTTCTGGGGAAAGCCTGCTTTAAAATGTGGTTTCTATTTAAAGCCTTGTATAACACATTTTAGCCCAAAGCATTATTTAGTGGCTACATTCTAAATGCCTTAAAAATGTGTTTTTTATAACAGAAATCTTAAGAGGTGACTACCCTAATGTTTGACCTTCTCCCCCACCTCTTTTGCTGTACCACCCAACGCCTTGCTTTAAATAGAAAATTCTGTAGTTCTAATACACCTGATACAAAGGGGAAAATGTGTTTCAGGGAAGGACACACATCACATCAATGGAACAAGACAGTGCAGCTGCTGCAGATGCTGGAGCTGATCTACCTGAAACATTTGGAAAAGCCATCAGAACCATGCCAGGGTCACATGAAATACACTTGCACAGGATGTTTACACATTTTCTTTGTCAAGCAGCTACTTGAAACCCCCTTCACAACTTCAGAAACAAAACTTATGAGGCAAGGAGAAAACAGGGTAAAGCTGTGCCTTCCAACACTTTGATCTTCTCACAGAAAAACTGGAAATTTGAGGCAGAGGGAACAAAGGCGAAAATCTGGTTCTCTGCTCCCTAGCTGCCTAACCTGGCGGCTGTGACAACCAGCAGCAGCTCCTGCCGACCTGCTACACGCTGGTCCCGCGAGGCAGAGCTTTGCTCCGCATGACTACACTCTTTCTTTCCCTCCTCGCAGCCCAGTTTCCCACGTGCACAAATGAGCAGGGAATTCACGTATACAAAGAAAATGAAAAAACTACTCTTACCAGTAAGATCTAGAACACCCACAGAGCTGAAGACGCCTCTAACACATTGTTCAGCCACGCCACATGCAACACGCACTGTACGAAACACTGAAAGAAGTCAGTCACGCTCCTGCCATGTCCCTGGTGGGGGACTCTGCCCAAGAACACAGGCAGGGAAGTTTGGGGAGGCAGGAACAATCTAAGTGTGAAAGCAAAATGTGTGCAAGGAGCTTTGTCACCAGGGAAAGGAGAACAGGGCTTGAATTCTTACCGGATGTGTTGTTCTTGAAACTAACCAGCCCTCTGACTTCTGGATCTACCTGAAGTTAGCAGAGCATAAATGACTCCTGTGACTGTGAAAATTCAGAGCCTAGTGGCTGCACCCCTTTCTTCCTCTCATAAACCTGGCTGACAGACGAAGAAACGAGGAGATATTTGGCCTTTCTGGTCCTTTTAGTATTTTAGGTGTCCCGTTCCAGCAACTAATTTCATTTCCTGACAACTCCATTTACTGAACTTGTACATGATGTGTTTGCAGAACCAGCACACTTACAGACAAATTCACTCTTCTTCACAAGGTTATGAAGACCAGCTGTGAGTTCTGCTGCTTCTAAACCAAATTGCTGTCAGAGGCTCTGGAACCATTTGAAATTTAACAACCTAATCCCAAGAGCTGGAGACTCATAACATTCTGCACAAATTGACGAGGTTCAGGCAATTTCAGGCAAAACTTCAACTCCCTTGTTGCAGATACCAAAGCCCCATGTAACAGCAGTAAGTGGGAAACCTGTATTTAAAGCTACATAAATACAAGGCAGTTTTCCTTTCCATGAGCATAGACTCTTCCAAGATCCTCTCTGGCTAAGCTGCAACCATTCTTTCTACACACCCCCTCTTTCCCCTACGCCATCCAAAAAATATACAAACAGAACTACACCCACATCATCTCCTTCAGATACTTGGACCCTTTTGAGTGTGCCTGGTGTTTCCCAGCCACACGATTGAGCTCTCCAGCCTCAGCCTTCTGAGGCCAACAAAAACATGACACATTACTCACAGCAGTACATGTATTGGATATATTTCTACAAAATGCCACGATGCAAGGAGGAGCAAGGACTCCTTTGAAAAGATGAAAGCGAGTGGCATCTCCATGTTTTCCTTCAAATCACATTCACTCCTCTCCTGCACATTCTAAGCCACTTCTTCATCCTCAGGACAAAAAAAAAAAAAAAAAGCTTCAGAAGCCTGTAAAACCAAGCAACAAGCCATTTAGGAGTCACTCCTTTGAACACATCCATGTTTTTCTAAGCAAGATCCATCACTCCACCATAAACCACAAGTCACCCTAACTAAGAAGAAAATAAACTCTGTTGATAACATAGTTCCTTTCCAAAGGGCAAAGTTCTACTTCAACTAATCCAAAGAGAAAGAAATCAATGCCTGTTCCTAAACCTTCTTCCTCTGCACAGCAACATAAAATGCTACCACAGTGGTATGTAAGGTCATCAGCTTCAAAGCAGCTTCAACTACTGTATCTTGCAGAAGCAAAACCGATGAAAGACACCATATGGCTTCTGTCATGGTAGATAAAGCTAATGGAGGCATATAATGAATATTTGAGTTTCTCCTCTGTTTAATCTTCCCCAGTGCAGCACCAACAATTGCCTGCAAGCCTTTCTTTTCCAGCTATAAAGCACTACTTCCACTTCAAATCATGTTTTTCCTCTGGCAGATAATGTGTTTTACTTCACAATGTTCCTCAGTTCAGCAAATAAGATTAAGGTGCACAGAAAAAAAAAAAAGGTAATTAGATAAACATCTGATACTATGATAAATCCTATTACAGGAACCCAACTTAGACATTCTCATAGGCAGCTGAGTCAAGATAAAAGCCTATGGCCTCATGAGCACAGCACATCAAAAATGCACGCATTAAGACTTACCAATTTCTTCTATTTCTTCCAGGAAATCATTATATTCACTTAGACTTGGAAAGTCTTCCTCTCTTTTATTGTATCTTTGAGAAAAGAGAAACAATCATTTATAGAAGGCACACAGATGAAATTTCAATTCAGCAAGACTGTTGCTGCTGTATTGACCTAGTTTGACCAACAATGTGCTTTGTGGCTCCCACAACCAACCAATGCACAGAGTCTTTAAAAGGAGACAGAAGTGCTTGTTTCAACGGAAAGGAGCCAGTCTGGTATAAATCAGTGCTATCCTTGCCCACTATTTGTAGATTCTTTTTCCAGTGTTACAGGTAAACTGGAGCACAGAGGCTAGCACATACTAATTCCAAGCCAGCCCTTCATCACAAATAACCTGTTACAGGCAGAGACAACAGCAATGCCCACCAGACAAGTTGGTCTCCAAGTATCTGAAAAGGGAGTTTGGCTTTTTGCCAACAACAGAAAGCTTATGTCAGCAGCAAACTGAAAGTGCTATGTGATTATCTTACTGGGTATCAATAGATCATTCCAGAATTGTTTATCCAACTCTTTACAGCTGGAAGTAGAGAGAAGGGACAAGAAATCTGGCTAGAACATGGACAGGCTCTAAAAGTCGAGATACACAGGCTTCCTTCTTAAGACAATACAAAACTGAGATCCTGCCTGCTACGTAGACCAAGATACATGACACCTAGGACTATAAAAATCTAACTCAGTACTCAGACTAAACTCCAATTTAGAGAAATTTTTTCTGCCTACTAAAAACTAATCCAAGTGAGCCAAGTATTTTACAACATTTTCTGTTCTAATTATGCTTCATTTTGTGTTCAGCCAACTAAGTTGACTTCATTCCTGTTTGACTTTTGCTAAGCTTCAGTAGATTTGATAATCCAACCTTGAAATTACCACTTTCCATATCAGTATTTTGGTATTCAACAAACTAATTTCCCTGCATCTCAGCAACATCACGATTCATTTAGTATTGTACTAAGTCTTTGACAAAGGCTGCCAAGCTTACAATTTACCTGCACATTCACTTTTACACACAGAAGTCAGTACAGGTTTGCTGCATTCCATCAGGCCTTCTTTTAGCAACCCACCAACAGGCCTGCTTATTTTCCTCATAAAATACTGTTTCATGGCCACAAGAAATGAGATGCAATTTTAGATGTAATTTGTCTCAGCTCCAAGAGGTCTCAAATCTACATGACAGACTAACAGCATAAGGCCTGCAAGGAAGCATTGCCACTCACAATTGCTGTGTGAAGTAGAAAACAATGTGAACAAAACTTCTCTTTTGTCCATTTTCATTTGGAAAGGAACTAGCCTCCAGTTCTCAGAACAGGTCCCCGGGCAACAAAACAATCAAGGTCTTGCTTCTGCCCTACTCCCGTGTTCACTCCCTCACAGGGAAAGCAGCTGTGGTCCTCAGCATGTAATCATCTCCATTTAGGAGGCAGGTGGTTGCCAAATGCCCCACAAAGAAACACCCAACATTTCCTAATGCTAAGCAGGAGATCCTCTAGGCTAAGTTGAGACTTCATACCTCAGTTGTTGCATGAAGTCAGATTCTCTGAAATCCCTCACTGCTAAATGGAGTCAAGTTATGTGATGGTACTGGGTTTTAGGAGTTTTTGTTTGTTTTAAATAACAGGAGGAATAAGCCAATTTTTGAAAACAGTGATCCATGAAACACATCCACATTCTGGTATTTTAACTGGCAGCACTCACATTTTCAGCACTTTCTTACGAATTTCCACCTCCTTGTCGACAGCGGGATCGTCAAAGAGCTGGATCCTGAAGTTGCTCTTCCTCAGCGGGGTATCACACTCGTGGCAGTTCCCAGCCCCTCGTACAAACAGCAGCTCCACACAGCTCTCGCATCTGAGGGAGAAAGGAAGGGTGTAAAGGCATGTACGTGTTAAACAGGAACTGAAACACTCAACTGTCCCCCTTTTTTGTTGCTTCCCCACACACACGCTGTAAATGTGCACTGTGTCTCCCCTTTCTTTTACTTTTTACACACAGTAACACCAAACTCTACACTTTCTCCCCAAAGCACCCAACACCTGCACTGAAGCAGGGGCGCTCCACCACGGCTGGAAGGAAACGACCTCAGCAGCACAAAGGCATTTATTCGCCCTGCCCAAACAGCTTTGCCTCTTTGCTGAGCTTGAGAGCTAATCCAAACACAATGATGGTGTTTGTGCCACAGGGAAGTTTGTTTATTGACACCAAACTCACTTCACACGAAGCAGGCTGCAATATCCTTATTTACTCTGAGCACTGCCTGGCTGCACAAAAAGCCCCACGTGTTTTCTCAGTGCCATTCTCAGAGGACGGAGGGATAACAGACCCTGCCCAGAGCCTTCCAACCCCTCACCAGCCTTACCACGGGGGAATGGTTACTCAGCAAACCCGAGCTGAACTCCTGCCCAACACAGCGGAAGGAACCAAAACAATCCCAGTGCCATTTTTACCAGTGCCCAGCATTCTGCAGCTCTCCCACACCTTCTGTTAATGGTTTTAAAATTGCACATCAATACACTTCCTACAGAGGCTGCACAGAAATAAAACAGTAACACCTTTCTGACTCTATTTCTTCCAGCTTAATGAAGATTTCAGATTTTACAACAATGCTTGCTAACAAGTAAGCTGGCATTTAACAAAAGAACAGCACACTAGAAAGCTAGTTATTTTTTTTTAAAGTACTTGGATACTAAGAAATGCAGATTTCTATCAGAGGACAACACCTGCTCCAGTCATTTCCTACAGCTAGGGGGGCAAGGGCTGTCTATTTATAACTTGGTATATTGAAGCCAAGGCAGTCGTACACCGAGGGCTATGCTGTGCTGTGCCTTCACCAGCTCAGCACAAAACCTAAACAAGTTAAGGGAAACAATACTGACATGGCTGCGAAGGATCTTAATCAAAACTTGTACCCCGCTGACATTTCAGCTCCCAGCTAAACTGGTTCCAGTACACACAGAGGCAGAGCTGGCTATAGCCAACCAGCTTTACCCAGCTGCTGTTTTCAAGATCAGAAAGTGCAAGACAAATGCAATTGTATCTTACAAAAAAAAAAAGTGCAATTTTTTTTGTTAACAGAAGTAGAACTCCAGTTCTGTAATGCTTCTTGCAGCTGACTGCTCTGAAGAGCAAACCCTGGATCTACTTAGACATTTTCCTGCCCCAGCATTCCTCAGGTTAGAGGAATGAACACTTTTAAATACAATTTATCTGGGAAAGAAAAGAGCAAAACTTTCAGCACATCATGTCTGAGAGTCAGAAGTCAATGAGACATCAGCTCAGGAACGACACTGCTTTAGGGAAGTGTTTTAACCCACTGCTAAGCAACACTAAATGAGAGAGAGGGAAAGGAAGGGAAAGCCTTCTTCTCCCAGCCAGCCCCTGCATGCAGCAGCCCTGTACACAAGGACAGCTTTGCTGTCTCCTTTGTTTTGGCAGCCAGCACTGTTTGTACATCACTCAACACAGCAACCACAGCACTTGGAGAGACTGGGGGTTGGGAGTCACCTTCTTTCTATTTTTAAGTTGTAGGAAAGGGAGAGCAAAGCTCCAGAACTTGGCAGGTGGATCCAAGTGCAGGTGTCTGAACTGTTTTTCTCGTGCTGTTGCCTAAAGACCAACAGAACAGGGTCTGTGCGAGATGCTATGCACAGACAGTAGCACCTGAAACTACTTCACCTTTTTCCCCTCTCTTCCCTAAATCAAAGGCATTTCAAGTTTACACAGGACTCGACTACGGAAAACACCCCTCCTTGCACAAGCACTCCATGCAAGTGCTTCAGAGCCTGCCCCAGCTGGGAGCAGTGCCCCTAAGGCCAGAAAACAGCTTTCCATACTATACATATATACACAGACCTCGCTAGGGGAATCCCATATCCAGCGGCTAAGCTCTTTCTCACTCACACACATCCACCCTTGCACTTATCCTACATAATTCCTCTGAATGCAGAAGGGGTTACACGGGGCAGAACGGGACAGCTCCTCGTGGTGCTCCTGCCTGTTGCTAAAAGCAAGACTACACACAACAGGAAGGCAGGGGTCAGTCAGGTGCTGTTCACAGCATGAAAATTCCCCCAAAGCTCCTGATCTTGCAAGGTGCAAACACAGCAGGGCTTTGCAGAGATGCAGCAAGTCCTGGGACTTCACCAAAGGCCTAAAAATCATGGCCAAAGCTGGCGGTCATGGGTGTTCTTACACTGGGAGCCTTAAGTCTGCAATTTTTTTTTTTCATTTCTGTACTTCATATATAAACTACAAATTAAAAGTGCTCTTGCCTGAAAATCAGCCTGTGCATTTGTTCACAATGGAACACAACTGATGAAAGAGAACAGCTTCACACGAGGCCTAAAACCGTTAGAGTGCAGTATTGCTGGTTCTCATCCTTACACAAAAGTTGCATGGCCTCTGTAATCTGCATTTCATTTCACACATTCACTAAAAAATCTCATAACCTTTTAGATTTAACCTTTTTATTCTGACAACAGGTAATGTGGATGAAGATATCAAAAAAAAAAAAGTCCCAGGAGTTGCTCATGTGCAGACAACAGTGGAAGTCCACCAGTAATGCCACCAACTAAAACATTCACATCATCTCTTGGAAAAACAAAGTCTCCTGGACTTCCACAGCAGGATTCTAAATAGCAGAGCACTCATTTTCATGGACATTGGTTCCTTCTTGTTCTTCCTTTCTATCCCCATGATACACTAAAGGAATGGCTCGACCCAAGCAGTCTCCAGCAATGCCACGCTTTTGAGGACAGCAAGTGATGAGGCAGCGCAGCGGTTTGGCACCACCAATGCACAAAGAGCACAACATGCCTTAGATACACCCCAAGGTTCAAGGCTTCAGAATCACACTAAAAATGTTTCACACACATTGCAGAAAAGTTCCTGCACACACACACACTTCAAGAGATAGGGAGGACAAGAGATAAGGAACCACGCCTCTGGGACATTCAAACAGCTGAAGATGGCTCAACACTTGCACAGCTCGATGGCACTGCTTATTTTTCTAGCTTGGCTGGCAACAAAGCAAACAAAACAATAAAGGAAGAGCCATTTTCACAAGCAGCACACTAGACATCCTTCGTTCTGAAATTTTAGATTCTGCTGAACAGAGCAAAAATTCGCAGGACTTCAATGTGTAGCCATTAATCACTTCAGAAAAATCTTTATTGCCTCTGCTGTTGACTAGGAGTATTACAGAATGAGTTACTGCTCTTCTTCACAAAGGCTATTTTTAGTAGATATACCTATTACACAGAATCAAGGATTTAGAATCTCTAAGCCTCTCTTGTTCAGCTTTTATAACCAAAATGTTTCCGTAATTTGAAGTAACAGGCAAAAAAAAAAAAAAGCTTCTCTACTATGGAAAATTTTAGATTAAAAACATCATGATACAGTCAACATATAGCCAAGACTTGAACAACAAACAAATGGAATGGAAAGAATCAGCAAAGAAGATGTGCTTTCACACGTCCCTCAATTCTGATGTCAGAGGGAAATTTACAGAAATGGAAGGATCCTTCATTTATGGATAGGGAACATTAAAAACAAACAGAAAATCCACATGAGAAAGCTTACAGAAAGACAGCTAGGTTTTTAAATCAAAGAGGCTTCTAAGAACCTTTTGCTTAGCTCAGATCAGACAGTTTTGTGTCTTGCACAAAGATTCTTGAACAAGGACATGACTGGCCCAACATGGAGCGAGCCACCGCACGTCAAACCTGTTTGTTTCACAACCCCCAGCACGCTTAGCTAGTGCTCAGAACCCACAGTGGTTTCTGCGACGCAGCCAAGAGTTCATCTACTACTTGCAGTTGGCCATTGCAGGCTTGTTTTCTAAAACCAGCCTGAGGGAGTAAGAGGCACATCCTTGAAGGCAGAGCCTGCGGCAATGAGGAACTCTCACTGATCCAAGAAGCTCTGGGATTCAAGTGAAAGCAATTAGTTTGTTCCACACTACAGGTTAGAGATCAAAAACAATGTAAAGAAAGAACCATTATTGCACTGATGCCAAAAATCCCCGAAAGCTTTACAAGACCAGCAGCTCCCAATGAGAAGGGAGCTGGGACAAAACCAGTCTCTCTTTTCACACCTCAGCTTCAGGAGTTTAGAAATCCTTATTCAGGTGCTTGGAGAAGAAGCTGCATGGTCTTTTGGGTCACCTCAAAACACAAGAGGGAGTCTGGAGAAGATGCTAATTAATTGCTCTTTCTTTCCTCTGGTGTTCAGATTCTGCAAAGTCCAAAGGAGGATTTTGCTGTTCTCATCTGGTAAGGAGACAACTTCAAAATGCTCCCAAAACCTTACTTGGCAGAAAAATCCATGACGGGTCTGTCTTCATGTAGTAAATACACAGGTATCAGAAGTGTGGCAGGCAGAGATTACAGCTCACTGTGGCAATAAGTGATGGCAGGTTTCAGGCAGAAATCACCATCCTAACCCCCAACAGACACGAATTCAACTCTCTGCAAGCTACCTTCAGTTGCCTGAAGCTCTCCTCTGCTCAGCTCACAGTTACATGCACTGCAAGACAATACCTCAGAGATTACTTTGCTAACTTTTTTCTTCCCCCCCCCCCAGAAATACTGAGACTCCAGAGAGCTGATCTTAACCTCTGCTTTAAACATAGAGTAACTAAAAAAAAAAGGCTCTGGTACTCTGTCTATATCTGTATTATGTCAATTCTTGGCATAATCTGCCAAGCTGCTAAGCAGACAATCCTTCTTTTAGACTGTTTATATTTTTGGGGAAAAGGATGTACGCATCAACTTTCGTTTCATTGTTGTTCTGTCAGANCTCAAAAATTCAGAAGACACTCAGCCCTGGTTAACCCTATTATCCAAACACTCAGCCACATGCCCTGCACACACTACAGACAAGCTCACCCCAACTGCACTTACCAG
>VXAV01009984.1:113657-135210 GCA_013399715.1 Alectura lathami | reverse complement strand
AATCTCACAAGCAAAAATACATTGAGTCATTAAAAAAAAAAAAAAAAAGCAAAGAGAGGAAGGAAAAAAAATTACCAAAACCTCCTGCCATGCTGGCCACCAACCAGCAATTTCCCTTTTCAGGGTGGCACGGATCCTGAGTTAAAGCCTGGTAGGAAATTTTTTTTTTTTTTGCATTGTAAATTTAATCATTTAAAGAGCTTAAAAAAAAAAAAGAGCTTAAAAATAGACAGCAATTGCTATTTTAATACATTAACCAAAGTTACTCAAACTTTTTGAAACTAAGAAAAATGGTCATATTCAGTGCAACTATTTCTGGAGGAAGGTCTTAAACAAAAACAAGGAGGACATGTGTCAGACCTTCGTTAGCTACGCTGGCATCTCAACCATTTCCTACAGATTGCAGGGGATACAAACCCAGCCCTGTTGCAGTGAAGTTGGAGGTAACTTCAAAGGTTATCAAGCAAGACTCAGAGCAAGCAAATATTTTACTCACCAAAGAGGTAGCACGAGCTTTTCTCCCCAAGTTGCAGCACATCTCAAACTATTTAATCATGATTAAAATTTGTGCTATCCGTTCATTCCAGGAGAGTTGACTGCACAGTATAGGAGCGAGAAGCAAGACAATACACTGAGGATCAAAGAGGCAAAAGCAAAAAAAAAAAAAACATATATAAAAATACAACTTTGTTAGCAAGCTACACTGCATTCTTGTTTGTATTTCTGTCCGCACACGTTATGCTACAAATCTCACAAACCAGAACACCAGGTGCCATTATCCAGCAGTGGATGCAGGCACTTGGACAAGAGACGATAAGACATGGGCAGGGTGACACAGCTGAATCCTCACATCTGCAAGCCCGTCACGTTTGAATTTTCATCAATTTGCAGTAAGACAAACATCCACAAATCTGCTTTTCATTAGGTGGAGTTCCTCCCATGCATGAGCCCCAAGCTTGGAGCACATATCTGTTGGGTGTTTGTGTGGCTCACCTTTAGTGTGTATGGAAATACCTGGAAGAAGTAATTTTAAATATCTGTTGTAGCATAAACCCCACCTGCCATCACTTGTAGGGCTGGCCCAGCTTACTCATTTTGCAAAATATTTTGTTTGTTCCTCTCTCTCTGTGTAATGTTAACTGAAAGTTCTCAGAATTCCCATTCTCTGCTTCACATGGCACCATTTTAAAAGGCAGCTGCAAACAGCACACAGACAACCCAAACCCACCATTACCCAGGCTGCATGGCATCACATGTCACTGGTTGAGTCAAGGGATGCTGAAAACAAATAAGGAAACAAAAATCCCAAGACAAAGATGGGATCAATTCCAGATAATACTTGAGCTTAACTGTTTTACCCAAACATCAGCTGGGAAGCATTCAACAATGCTGCAGGTTCTCTCATAAACACCGTGCTGCTCATAATTGCAGAGATCCGCGTGCCTAGTCAAAAGCAGTTGCTGTGTTAGGGTCACAACAGCTGCTTTAAAAACATTGTTCCTACTCTTGAGAAACAGCAGCTAGCATTCTCCTTATCCACATAAATCACACACAATAAACACTTGATATTATCTAGTGCCACTAAAAGCAGTCAAATTAAAACTAATCAGGAGAGTATACCCTTGAGCAGGTAGCCCTAGAAAGACTGAAAGCCTTTGAACACAGAATTTTATGGGTTTTGAATGCTGCTGGCCACATTTGATTAACAAGTTATTTTACAAGGGAATTTTTTGTTCTGCAGACCCTCCAAAAAAGCAACAGCTGCTGCAAGTTGTGACCATACTGGGGGCCCAGTAAGAAACCCCAACTTTTTATGTAAAAAGTGACCAAAAAAAGTGACCAACTTTTTATGCAAGTAGATAATGATAGGACACGGGGGAATGGGCTAAAACTGAAAGAGGGGAGGTTTAGGTTGGACATCAGGAAGAAATTCTTCACTGAGAGAGTGGTGAGGCGCTGGAATAGGCTGCCCAGAGAAGCTGTGGCTGCCCCATCCCTGGCTGTGTTCAAGGCCAGGCTGGATGGGTTCCTGGGCAGTTTGATCTGGTGAGCTAGTGGTTGGCAGCCCTGTCCACGGCAGCGGGGTTGGAACTAGATGATCTTTGAGGTCCCTTCCAACCCAAGCCATTCTATGATTCTATGACCTGAATCCAATGTACAGAGTCAACCAGCTGAACAAAATTCTCCGCGTAAAAAACATCCTCTGGCTGTCCATAAAAAAAAAAAAAAAAAATCAGATCAGGCTATGTTGCCAAAGTGACCGAACTCCAGATAGGAAGCAACACAGCTCTGCTCCTAGTGGCAGGGCATAACCCAAACCAGGTGACGCAGTCCCTCATCAATGTAGCTCAATGGAGTGCTGGAGAGGAGTGTCAGCCCCAAAGCAACCATCACCTGTCTGGCATGCCGTTAGGGGTTAGAATGGTCATTAGAAAAAAATATACATGTACATGAATTCAGTGATCCTATAGTGTATGTAAGACTCACCTTTCTTTTCCCCCCTTCTAGGAGGCCTCTACATGTCACCTTATGCTTCACACCATATCAGCACCATCCTGGCATGCTGAGTCTTCAAAACCATTTCGTATTAAAAATAGAATGCATGATTCAGGTGGTTTAAGAATGTATATGCTTACACAAAAAAAAAAAAAAAAAAAGCTACCCCCAAAAATATCACCTCTAATAGCAATTTATACAACAGTCTGCAGAACTGTCAAGTAGTTGGCTGCAAAACTTTCAAATGATGGAACTGAGGCACCTGTGAAATATCCTGTATTAAGAAGCATTAAAATACAGAGCAGGATGAACTTCCTTGCTGATCAGCTCTTATGTAGATGTAATGCAACTGAAGACTGTCCACTTTCACCTTTTATCTGAACATCCTCACATGGAAGAAGGCGCAGAAAGGGGGACCTGCTGCCTCCCCTGTCCGGTTAAAGACCTGACAACGTCAATGCTCACACTCACTTCTCAGCCCACTGCCACACAGATACTATCACACTGAATTGTTATCAAGACTCCAGGGGTGGAATTCAGTCTCACTCCATTTCTCACAGGCTTTAAATGATAAAGTGTTAGAACTGTGGGAACTTGCATAATACAGGTAGCTGAAGTGCAATGCGGGTTAGCTGCATAGAGGACTGAGCACACTAGTAAGATAATAGCATGTTCTGGTTCTGCTGTGGAGGCAGGAGTTTCTCACGAGGCCACAAACAGCCCAAACTGCCAGCAGCACCTGCACTGTGCCCCCACCTACACAGCAAACAGCTGACACTAAGGACAAGCCCCTGGCTTCTGCAGCAGCAGCTTGTAGCAAAACCAGTTTCAAGCGGAGCTAAATGGTCCATTAAAGGACCATACCAAAAGTTGCTCTTTGTTTTTGACAATATACTATTGAGTCACTTTTTCCATCGCCAGGGTACCCATTCAAGAGGCATGTTAAAACTCAGTACTTCACCACTGGCTAGGCAACAGTTTACAGCCTACACACACATTTTATCTTACCTTTCTCAGACATAACATGTCAGAAGTTGAGTACGTTCCGGTGGTTTTTACTATTAAAAAAAAAAAAAAAAAATCTGGTCTAATCCTTCAGTTAACTGCTGGAAAGGAGAGCTTGCTTCACAGCCCACTGGGAATGAAGGAGGCCAAAGAAGGAGGAAGCAAAACCTCAACCTCTGGTGGGCTTCAAGGTTTTGGATTCTGCTCTATAATTCTCATTTGGACAGTCCCACAGCTACACCATTGCTTGAAACCACTCTTCATTACTGTTCGCAGGCTCAGGCCCTTCAAGACAAGGGGATACTGACAGCAAAAACAAACATCCGCCACACAGAAAGGAGAAAAGAAAAAAACATTGGCAGGCACCTAAGAAGACTCTTACTAGGTGCACCGAACAATTCTCATGTAACTGTGGAGTTTTTGTTTTCCTCAGGAAAACAAACAGTGTGGATATAGGGCTGCCCAGTACTCTCCCCTTCAAGCAACTCTACCTAGCACCAAGGCCATACGTAGACCAAGTATTGCAGAAAACTATTCACAAACCGCTTTTCACTTGTTCTTTGCTATAAGCATAAATAGTGTTGAGCTCTTGCTCAAAAAGAAAGGCTATAAAGGAGTAATATATCATTAAAGGGAAGCTTGAACACTCTTTCAGAGAAGTGAGCGCCTAAACTTGACATAAAACTCAGTATAATGGGCTACAACTCTGTGTTCCACTCAGTAATACCAGAAAGCATCCTTCCACCACCAAGGAAACAACTAAACCAACAAGCAAACAGTGTTATTGCTTCCTGTACTGCAGGAACGACTTGTCAACCAAATTTACATAGAGCAGAAACAAGGAAAAGAACCACATCACCCAGACAGCTGCCTGCATCAAGACATAGAGCATTCATGCCCTGTCCTGGAGTCACAGGTACAGATATCTGTATTTTTGGTTTGTATTTTTGTTACTTTGCTTGTCCTACCTGATTCAAAGGTCATGCAGCAGAAATGTTTCCTGTGGATTTCACAGGCTGCTGATGCCATCTGGGGAAGAGACATCAAGCCAGTCACCACCAGAGCATTAAGGAAAAGTGGTTACAAAACAAAAGCCTTCCTCAATGTGCAGGAGTGTTTACAAATGTGATGAATGCCAGAGTGTGTCCTAGCATGCCAGCTTGAAAATAAGTCAAGCACCTGGACCTCAGCACAAAAGGCTGACTCACCTCACCTGAATGGCATCAATTATCCATTGCAGAGACCCCAAGTTTAGCACTCCAGGGACACAAAGCACTTCCAGGAGACTCAGGGCAGCATGACTTTCCCTTGTCCTTCTCTCCACCTGCACACAGAGCAAGCAGATAAGAGCTGCAGGATGCCACAGGCAGCAATGACCGCATACCTGCGATCTCTCCTGGGTACTGCACAAACGCGCCCTGGCTCCAACCCACCTACTCTGCTCCAAGGAGGAAAGAAAAAAAGCAGAGATTAAGAACCACAAATACAATCACCCACTGCCTAAACTCTCACTCCAGGAAGCTAACATCGATGTTACTCCCCATCCCACCCTGCCACTCCACTGAGAAAACAATGCACGCAGAGCAAGCACTTCAGCGTGAAACGCTGCATTAAACAAGTCATGGGGAAACCATGCTTTTTGTGTTCACACCATAGCCTCACATTTGTTTGCTTTTCACACTACAGCTAATTCAAAGATATTTCCTTTGACTGTGCAAAGCTATCACAAGCTGGGACAGCAGATGTTTTTCAGCTACTACCAATGTCAAAGCTGCTTAAAAAAAGCCAGCAAAAATAACACTTGCTGATGACAGTTATGATGCATCAAAGATCAAAACTTGCTTCATGGTCAGTCCCACTGGGATCAAAATAGATTTTGATTTGCACTGTTTTCACTTCCATTTATGTAAGGAAGAAAAACATGCAAAATGAAAATCATCACTTACACAAATAGGTGATCATCCTCCTGGATAATACCTTGCACAAGCATTTCATTCAGACCAGTGCCAACACCAGGAGACTAGTTTAAAGCAAATCCCCCTGCCTGAACTCTGAAAGGGCTATGAAGAGACCTGAAAACTCTCACTCCACTTCCAGGAGAAAAGGTGCATCATCTCCAGCTTAGCTCTTTTCAAACTGCAGCACTTCCAGTAATCCACAAATGATCCTTTCATTCTCAGGAATATAAATTTTACATAACATGGAGAGAGAGTTCCTTGGGATTTACGCTGAATCCAAATCCAAGCCATACGGCATTTGAGCAAAAGAAAAACAGAGCCTCTGCATGCTCAGGCTGTCAACTACAGCAAACACATTAACCCCCATAGTATGTATTGGGGAAATTGCGTGGGATCATCCAAGATCAAAAGGTTTTTGTACACTGCTGCCACATTCCTACATGGTCACTTCATGCTGTACGAGCACTACCAGGACAGCCAACTCCTGGCACAGTGCTGAATCCATCAACAAGGAGGCACATGAGCACTGCATAGCCAATTATTTAGTTATTTTTATCAGCATTATATATGACTACAATTGCAAGGTATAGCCCAGTCCTATAGTAACTTATTCTGCTTTTAAATCTGGGCTGCTGTGGTTTCCCATCCCTCAGTTCAAGTCCTGAGGTTTGTACTTGGCTGCCCGGGCGCTGTACAAGGAGCTAATCCAGTTGAAAACCCTAAAGCAGATCACCTCTCTGCCCTGGCTCACCATCCAATGCCAAAAAAAGGGGTAGGAACACATGGGAGGGACAGGGATGTGACAGTGGGTACATCTGGGCTTACCATGAAGACTTGACTGGAACTCTCCACACTCATGGCCAGCAATTTTTTGTCTGACTGCTTTTACCAAACTGCTGCTCACCTTTTTTCTTTCTGTCACCTCTAGAGGTGAAATGCACAGCCAATAATGCCTTCACGCACAAAGCATTAAGATATCTCACACTAACAAGGCCAGTCACAAAGCTAGCCCTCGCTAGGAACAGTGTGCAGGCAGACTCAACGTTCTGAGCACAAGCAGTAACCACTGAGAGGGGACAATCACAGATGCCCCACGGTACCGGTAACACCATTCTTTTTCAAACTCTACTGTTTCTTTTTATACTCAGCTTCCCTTCCCTCAGGACCAAAATTTCAGTTTTACTATTGCACACTAGCACTGACATGATTCCGTGGACTAGCTGCCCAAAACACTAGGTGATGCAAGTTACCAGTCATCTCTGTGCTCAGTGTTGTAACACAAAACAGAACCTTTAAAACCCCCAAAACTATACTGCAGAGGAGAGCTGAAATGTAATTACCTTAACACCACAAATACCTTTTCTGGAACGCCCAACAGCTGCCCATAGGATCGGCACAGTCTAAGTGTAACACTCCTCACGATGAGGCTCTCACGTGGCTGGTTTTGCCTGCCATGGAAGCAGGTTGTTTGAAAATGAAAGGTGGATGGCAAAGTGATAACATTCCCCTCAGAGCACACTTCTGAAATTTAAAGATCCCTGCAAAACCTCGACTCCTCCTCCCATGAGTAAGATAGAGACGGTAATGCTTTTATATCACAGGAGAAATACACAGGCATAAAAGATTTTGTATCCAGAGTCACTGAGTGTCATAAAAAAGGCAGATATTAAGATGCCTTTTATTCATCATAGATGCTTGATAATGTCCAGTAAATAACTGCGTTACCAAATAAAGAGGAAAATGTTCTCTGAATACGGTACAAAACAAGTCCCTGCAAGATTAAAAACAGCATTCTGTGCCAATAATCATATGTTATCATATACACAGAGACAGAACAAGGAAACCTTTTTCTGGTATTTCCTAACTTCTGAGTGTTGAACTCCAAAACAAAGCTTGGAACGTAGTTTTATGTGCAATTTGTATGTACCTTAAGAGACTCCAGGCAAAAAAAAAAAAAAAAAAATCATCTTTAAAGCATCTGGAAAAAAACCTGCAGAAATCAGGAAACTAAGCAACAGTTCTACTAAAGAAGTTCCTCCAAGCCTGCAAAAAACCTACAAACTTCTCTCATCGTAAAATGAAGTTGCATTAATATATTTATTACAAATCCCAGTAAAAAGCTGACCCAGACAAAAGAGGTCATGCTTGAGCCTGGCAAGTAAAATATCTAGTGTCACTCAAGGGAAGATGAGGGAGAGTCATTTAAGAGTTTTGAAATGGTAACATTTAAAAACAAAACAAGAACACACTGTTCCTCTCAGCCACCTTCAGTCTCTGCTGCTAACAGTCCGAGCGAAATCTGAAAAGTGACTCTGTTCAGACAAACTCCTAATTTACTGCTATCAACTTCTCTTAAACAAACTGAGTTATGTAAATGATTTGACAGAAAAATGACCATCAGACCATCAGAAAAAATGATGCACACTTCATAGAAGTGAAGATAAATAGTATGCTTTTGATCATGAAAGTAATTGCCACATGAGGAGTCTCGCTGCTCCTATGGGTTACTTGCACAAGCAGGACTACGCAGGCATTCGAGCACTTGACGCACAGAGCCCAGCTTTTGGGAGGACAGCCTTGTTACACAGCCCTGTCGTCTGCTCTCCTCTGAATGGCCAGGAAACAAGAACTTTCAGTAGGAATTTGTGCTTTTTAATTAGCCACCACGAAGTCAGTAAAAATACAAATCAACATGCAGTGGAAATGTCCATCATCGGTATGCGTCTGACACTGCCCAGCAGCTCTGTAAAATGCCTCTCCAGCAGGCTGAGAACAGCAAGTTTACTTCCCTGCTCAGCAGATGTCAGATTTACTTGCTCACAGCACACCTCTTCTATTAAGGGAAGAGTCTCTGAAAGCCTTAAAAAATTAGGCACGGCAGAATTCAGAAGATGAAAAAGCTGTATTCTTGCAGGGATACACTCTAGGGACCGGCAAACCATCGGGGCCAGGTCTTGCAGAGACTGCAGGCTGCGCCGCATTGCTTAACTTCCCCTGGCAAAGGCTCAGATCCCGGCAGGACAGAGCAGGCTGGGGAGACAGAAGGCAGGCCACCCCTGCCCCATCCCCACCGCCTGTGTATTACAGGTCCTGCAGGGAGAAGCCCACGCTGGTGGCACATGGAGTGCTGCACGGAGCAGGGATGATGCCACAGCTTCTCTCAGTCCTTATCGGTGAGGAAACCACGAAGGTCAAGTGTTACGACTTGCTAAAGATGGAAGAAAATTCTGGGGCTGCTATCTGACAGAATATCCATGTAATATGCCCAGCAGACACTAGCTTGTTCCATTTGTGACACTGCTAAATCATGCATAAAATGTTGGATTAAAAAAACATGGGAGAGCATCCTGATTAGCCCTGACAGCATAACATATCTAGCAAATTAAGGAAAAAAAATTAGAGCAGCCAAAAGCAGGCAGGATACTAACACGTGCCATGCAAGTAGAAACTTCTCTTGGTACTAAAATAATTAAGATTTCTTAAAAAAAAAAAAAAAAACCTTAATTGACTAATTAAAAAATTGCATACTGCTGAGAAAGGGCATGGAGCAAATACTATTCCCCTTCTGTACTAGTACAAAGGCAATAATATAAGTGGTAGCAAATGTTTCTGGTTATTAAATTTTATGTTTCTATACTCAATGGCATTACATTATATATGGCCTTTTTCTGCAATTAACCTCCAAAACGTAAATTAAATATTAATGGATAAATGTCAACTATGATTTTGTGAAACGATAAAAGGACCATAAATTAAGGACTGCAGATAGAACGGTATTTTCACGTGCTCAGAACAGTGGTTTAGTGTTGGTGTTTTCCTACTGTAACTGAAAATGCAAGCACACACTCCCTGGTGGTGTTTCTGCACAGTTTGGCACACAACACCACCTTCCCACACGAGTCACTCCAGGTAAGAAGAGCACAAGCAGCCTCAGTGCTTCTCCCAGCCCAGCCCAGCAGTGCAACACCATCTGATGCCTCACGGAACTCTTCCGTCTGAGACTGCCTGGAGTACAGCAGGATGTTTCACAGTTATTCCTAGCCTATTTCCATCTTCTGTAATTAATTACACACAATTCTATATTCTGCTCAGTATTACCAGCTCTTCCACACATCCAAGAAGTTTCCCCACTGTTGTGCTTTTTAACTCAGGAACTAACCATAGTCTNTAAAAAAAAAAAAAAAAAAAAAAAAGACAGAAAGCAGAAATACTCAGAAATGTCACTCAGGCAACAGCCTCATTGCTTTAAGGTCACTGCTTCTGTTTCCTGAGGCTGATTTTTATGGAAAAGTAGAGGTTTGGAACAAAACATTTAAACCAGCTTTCAAACGTAATCAAAAGCTGATTTAAATAGCAGCTGCTCAATGCCCAGCTCCTCCCGATCATCAATGGCTGCTTTACAAATTGTAAATGACACGGCACATGCTGTTCACAAACAAATCAGGTTTATGGTTATATTCAGTTGTTCCTGTTACCTGAAATTAGAATTAGAAGCTCATTAAATATGAATACGTTTCAGAGATGCAGAGGCACTGCACTATATTGATGAAAGCTTCATTAAATTTTCAATGATAGAGCTGCTTCTATATTTGTGAAGGAAGGACATGTGGTAGAAAGACATGGGTTGGGCAATTCTCCTTCAGGCAACTTTGTAACTTTTTACTATCACTAAAACCCATATTATTTTAAAATAAAATATTGGGCTAAGAGAAAGTGATGGTGGTCATTATATCCAACAAATGATTACTTTCAGATACATTTGCCAATTATACAATTGATACTCAGGAAGAAGGGAACTGGTGGAACACTGGAAATGGGATGGGAATGATCCAGCTCACAGAAAACACGGACTGTGCGGGCTCTTGCTTAATGACGCCGTCATCTTTTTGAACTATTCACTTAAAGACATAACAGGAGTATTAAGAAATAAAGTCTTACCTACCAAATAACAACTTCATGTGTAAGTAGGAATACAAAAATGTATCAAGGCCATGAAGTAATACAGCCTTAATTTTTTTCTGCTGAGAATGAAACCAAGAAACAGACCTGTGTCAGAGCACATAAATGAGACACGAGCTGACCTTTCCAGCTCTCCCACACTACTATCCATAAGTCAGACAATTAACAATCGGCATATGCAAATTACCCATAACCAAGCTGCATGAAAGCAGGCAGAATCAAGTTGCAAAAGTGGAAATCCCAGTGGTCTGATCCCTCTTGCGGTCACGCGCTCTGACGTAAGTGCATTCCACCTCCCCGCTCCGGTAACCATTCCTGTAGGAAGGCTGAGGTGGTCGGGCTGTTCCCCTGTTCCTCCATCAACACCCCTCAGCCTGTCCCAGCCCAGCCAGTGGGTGGCTGGAGGCCTCGTGCCCTCTCCGTCCTCTAACAGGCCTGCACAATATAGGGGCTGGGCATTGCCTTTTTCCCCTTAAAGTTAAGTGCTTGCCTGCCAGGCGCTGAGCTGTAGGGTTGCTCTTTTCCACTTGCCAGGTCTGCCACCTCCTTCAGCCTTCTGGACAGGCAATGCTCAACCAATGTGCATGTAGGCAATGCCATTTTATCTTTGTTTATTCTCCCTATTCAAATCCTGCTTCAACAAATTCACTTATTTCTTTTTTTCCCTTCTCTCCAGTTTTCCTTGGCACGCACAGCAAGCATTAAACAACTGACCTCCTCCAAAATCACCATGAGGCACTATTATCCCCATATTACCAGATAAGGAAATTAAGCCACTATAATGCCTGAAGCATGCCCAAATTTCACATTCCTGATCTGAGAGTGATTAGCGTTACTGCTCTATAGGATTTCCTCTGCTCAAAGCACAGCTCCCAGGGAGCGCAGAGACGTTTCCCGCAGCCTGCACTTCTGCAGAGCTGCCCAAGCAGCACGCTGTGAGCCCCTGGGGAACAGCAGGCTGCAGGAACTTGGCAGCTCCGAGGCTCTGCAAAGCACTTCTCAAACCCCAGGTGCTGCTCCAGTCCCTATCTTCCTCCACGGATCTTCAGCTCCACTTTTACTTTCATCTTCCCTGGTATTCCTCAATCACTTCTCTCAGGCCCTCGTGCAGTCGTTCACCTTTCCCAGCCAAGTTCCCTTTACACCTTTGCCTTTCACTTACTGCCATAAGGTAAGGCTGGGAGTCAGCCTCCCCTTCCAACTCCACCACAAACACTGCAGTTTCCCCAGAGGTGTGAGATGTTTCCTAGACACATGCTTCTTACAAGAGAGAAGGCTCCTTTTCAAAACCTCTCAGTTGGCACCAAAGGTTCCCATGTGGACTCCAAACAATTTGCATTCCCTAACTTCATCCCAAGGAACCAGTCTCCAGGGGCTGCTGCACTCATGCAGCATTAAGATACTGCCCACATGGAGACAACTCGCTCTGGCCGCATCTCCTGTTCCATCCTGTACCACTTTTCCCCAAACCAACAGCCAGAAAAGAAAGCAAGGATTTGGTTAGCAAAATTTTAAGTCAAGCTTTGTTGTAAGACTGAAAACAAAAAGGTTCAAACAAATACGGTAATTCTTGAATAAGCTCAACAGACATGTGCTTCTCCAGCTCCCGAACAGCTCCAGCGCTGCCCAGCTGACAACATTCACAGCAACACCGCATCATCCTGGCACTGCCCTCAGTCCTAAATAACCTCCTCCTCTCCCTGTACAGGATATAGACTAATCGTAGTTTTTCTTGTTTGTTTTCTCTGCAACAAAGGGGATTTGGGGGATTTAAAGGCAGCCTCTCATCTCTAGGCCACAGCTAATCAGTCACAGGGTTATCAAACCACACAGCCACCACTGGCAGCCCCTCCTGACGCCGTCTAGGGTGTGTAAGGACTAAGGGGTTTCAGTCTTCTTAAGCCTGCAGACAGCTACTCCCAGAACAACCTGAACTCTTCTCTTTACACAAGGCTATTCATACACTCATGTTAAAGATTATCTAGTCATTAGTTACATACACAGACTTTTCAGCTCCTAATCCCCACGCAGATACCAATTTTTACAGGACACACACATGACACATTACAAGTAAGGACAACAAAGCCACCGCACGTTTGTCTGCCTGCACTTGCCTGGGACAAGCAGGCCCTTCCTCCTGCAGTCTGGCACTGCCAGCAGTTCTTGTGATGTACCAAATCCTGGTGCCAAACCTTCCAGCCCAACCAGACCCAACACTTCCCATTCTGGCTCACAGGTCTGAAGGTGTCAGCACCAGCCAGTGTTCCCTTGTGTTTTGCTGTGTAGGAAAATCAGTGATTCTCTGCAAGCTGGGCAAACAGACTGACATGCTTGGCATTACTAAAACTGGGGAGCAGAACATCCAAATCACTACCTGTGCATCTCCCAACTTGAAGCGAAAACAATTATCAGACCAGATCACCTGCTGATTGTTCATTCGTGGCAGAGGCATCCTTCTCTCACTTCTCTGAACCGACCCGTCCTCCACACAAACCTGCAACACTTCCCTAGTGCATTCTCTCCCCCCACGTATGTTATATCCAGTTACAAAGGAAGAACAACTTAGATTATCATTTTCAGAGCATCAAAATATGATCTCAGCTGCAGAAGTCTGATCTTATCAGACGTGGCACAAACAACTGCAAAGTTCTTTTCTCAGATCAGATTTTGTCACAAATACAATCACTGCAAAACATTTCCAAAGGAAAAAAAAAAAGCAGATAGCATTACAAAATTCTGTTCACTCTTAGGATTAATAACTAGGACTTTTACTACAGACAGACTGGCCTTTCTGTGAAGAAACATCCACTGCTTCCTGCATGCCATTAAACCAATGAGGGAATTGGCACACACAAGCTCAGCAGCTTGTCCCATATTTTGCTGCTATCAGGAAGGGTTTTTTTTTTTTTTTTTAATTTCTTAACCAGATCTGAACAGGAGAGTATTAAATTTCCAAAATGCTGACCTAGCCTTGCTTCAAACTTCACCTTAGCTGTCCTTGGGACAAGAAAAAAAAAAAAAATAACAAGAAAGCAATGCCTCAAACAAAGAACACAGGAATGCAACTTCTGAGTACCCCAAGCTGGCATTTTCAGTTCTGTTCTGCCAAGAATTCAGAATAATCTGAGACATCCTTTTGGAACAACTCAGAAAGGCATTCGCTTATTTTTTGCTTGATTTCATAAATGTTAAATCCATGCATATCACTTATTAGCGGACAAGAACTATTACACAGTAAACGTGCCAACTGCGAATTAAATAGAGAAAGATTTTCTAAATATTTCATGTTTAAAGCAAAATAATAGTACAACTAAGGCATCAACACCATTTCAACAGAAGTATTAAGATCATGATCCAGAGCCAAATTCAACAGCAAATATTCACTGTCAAAACTGGATGGCAGAAGGAAATAACCTCTTGGGTATTTCAGCAATGATTTAACCACCTCCCATGACTAAGTTGGAGAGGCTTTGGAAGAATAATGGGATGCATCAGAGTCCAAAGACCATCTCATTCCAATTAATAAAAACAGGAGTAACTCCAAAAAAGACAAAGAAAGATTACCTAGATTATTATACCCTAAGAATTCAAAAAAAAAAAAAAAAAAAAGCTTTCTTTCTGAGAGAATACACTCAACTACAAAAAAAAAAAAAATCATTTGCTTCTTCCTTTGAGGACACGGACAAGCTATGATTGTGCAACCATTTCAAACAAGCACCAGTACACCTAACTTCCCATGGTAGATCCGACAAATATGAGCAAAAAGCTCTCTGATGTTTCTCCCAACTCACACAGAAGAAACCCTTGGAACAAAGCATTTTACCCAACTTTACTACTGAGCTCCCCAAAGCAAAGCAAGCATTTTTAGGACCACACAAGGTTCCTGTTCTGGGGCCATATACAGCTAAAAATCTCAACCGATCTGCTGTAGTCCACCCAAACTACTTACACTTTTCAAGGATCTGCCATCCAGGAGCCTAACTTCAGACATGATACACCAAGAGTAATTAGTAAGGGAGACAGCACAGAGCACCTGCCCTCCAAGATAAGCCAGCTGTTGAAGCATGCAGCTTCACAACAAGCCAAATCAATGCTGCCACAGAAGGACCTTCCTCCAGCCCTGCTCCTCCCTGCTTCTGGATGCGCTTTCCTACAGGTCACCTCGCGCCACATCTGATGCCTGCCTCACCACTCTTAAGCCACTTCAGCTCATGAACCCTGCACACTACCACCAGAGTAACCTATCAAAAAAGCTGCTCATTTTCTGCCAGGTTTGAAACTGGATCCAGCAAGTACCAGAGCCTGGCGGCTCTTTGCCATGAACAGAAATCTGGTGCCCTTAAAAATATATATGTACACATCACAGTAAACTTTTAGGTTACAAATGACAGACCTAAATACAATAGCATTGTCCTTGTGTATCTTGCATTTATGATGCCTCATTTAGAAAAAAAAAAAAAGCTTGCTGAATAAAACTCAAATATGTATTTAAGCACTTAATTCCCACATGCTCCAGTTAAAATTACAGGTCTGAAAGACCCTCACTGCCTACCTCTAGTCAGACTTCTCAAAATTCAGTTGGCTTAGATACAGTTTTATGTTATTTTCCACAACCTCTAGGGCTTCCCCCCCATTCTAAGAGAAAGGCATTTTCTTGAACCACACGGCGGAGAAGAATGCAGCAGGAGGCCAAGTGATCCTTTCACTTGGAAGGAGATTAAACTCAAAGATTCCAAACTTCTTTCCAATGACTCCAGCCCCACATGCTGGCATGAGAACCCACCCTGCTGAATTCACTGGGGATGCTCCTGCTTCCAGCTCCTGGTGAATCTGACAGCCAGGGAACTCCAAGCGCTCCTAACATTAAAACAAACAAGCAAATAATGAAACCTCTGTTCCTTCATTTTAGCAGCCGTTAGCACCGCAATTAGAGTTCTCAGAGGATGCACTTACCCCCTAATGAATCCCTGGAACAGCCATAACAGGGTGCAGGGCAGATTACAATCCCCACAACACAACCCACTGAATTGATGTCTCCCCTGAGTGACACAAAGCTGGGCCTAGAGATACTGTAAGCATTGTTACACTGGCTTCATTTTGGAGCCTTATTAACAAATTAAATGAAAAATAAACAGGCTTCCCTTTGGGGGGAAAAAAAAATGTAATAAGGAGCCTAGACACCTTTCCGTAAGTCTCTTGTGGACAGGAAGATGACAGCAGAAAAGTTCACAATTGAGCAAATTCATTAACTACTATCTAAGACTGCAGCAGTTCACAAACAAAGCCATGCACAGTACAGGGCAAAAGCGGCAGCAGAAATGAAGATACCAACTCTCTGTGGAGCTGCTCCAGTACCCATGTCCCTGCCTCCCAGAGATGTCAAGCAGGAGAAAGACACTTTGCAGAGAGAGCACAGCAGCTTGCATGATGCTGAGGAGGAAAAGGAGCTTCTGTGCTCTTGTACACCGGCATCCATGTTTCCTCTTTCAGGCAGGGATGGGCCACTGGTAGCTGGAGCAGCCCCACCAGCTCCAAGGACGGAGCTTTACACACCAACTTCCCTCTTCCTCTCTGCAGCAGGCAGCAAGACTAAAAAGCTAAACCAGCAGCCCCAATTAACTACATAAGTTTTTTACATAAGACTTTCGTGTCTGATTGTTGGAGACCATATGGTCCAAGTTTACAGCCAACAGTAAATGTCTTTTCCCAGTCCTGTTTGCAGTAACAACCTTAACATTCTTTTAATGCAGTTTTCGGTGGATGCATTTCCTTGCCTCTTTATGTAAGTAAATCACAGGGATATGCTTAACCTGCCTCCTAAAACTCAGCACAGGCAATGAAATCCAGGCAGGCCGGCTAAAAGATAATTCACAGTCTCAAATGAAGCCAGATGGATTACAGCTCTGCTGGCAAGCACACACCCTGCGTCTGCACACTCAGAAAAGACATCAGGAATCTGAAAAAGCAAAAATTGTATTCAAAACCCTTTGTGCACGCATGACAATTCTTCCGAGTGAACTTCTAAAAGAAGGCAAAGCTACCACTTCACCTTAAAGGCTAACGCATTGCAGAATTTTAATCAAGCACTGCTCCATAATTAGACACACTTTCTCCCGCACAAAAGCATCTTTAAAGCCAAGCATTTGATGCCTTGACCCTCTGTTATACTTAGAAATATAAACTTAAAAAGACATTCATTATTCTTGAACTGAGCACTTCCATACTCAGTCCCATCCAGAACAACTTTTAACTGCTAATTTATCACCCACCCTCTCGGTGACAGGGAAGACTTATAGTGGAAAAGGCTTATTTAACATTACTCTAATGCCAAGAACACATGATATTACAATTTTCGTGATGTTGGTCAAGAATCAGTAACTAATGAAAATACTAAAAACTAACCCCCCAAAAAACACCCCTAGAGTTGTAAGGTTTGGCATGGTTCCATCCAAATAAACTGCGGCGGCAGCTCAACTTGAAGGATGTTTACAGCAGGGACCCAATGTCCAATCTCACCCTCTTGCACTCATCTGGCTGCCCCTTATCTCTGCTGCAGCACCACGGCGCTTATCAGCACGCTGACCCCTGCCACCAGCGGACACAGGCACATTCCAGAGCCCCCCAGCCCACAAACGTTAGGAGAAAGCCACTCCCAGCTGCTGTAACACAGCACCAAGCACACCCACACGGGCAGGCCAGCAAAGGATGGAAAGGCAGAAATGCTCTCTGCATATATAGGTCCTAAGATCCAGAACAGATTTGTTGGCAGGGTCTAAGTCACAGTAAAAGAGAGGACGGAGGCCAACATAGGTATCGTAACACACAGTGTCTGCGCCAGAGCCCTTGGGCCAGGGAGATTTAAATTAGCAAAGAGAGGAAGGGGAGGAGGATGAACAACAGAATGGCCAAAGCACAGGACTTCATGGCAGTGGGGACCTTCACAGCAGGCACCTGCCAAAGAATGAAGGAACAAACAGGACACACATTGCCCAACAAGCTTTCAAATTCTTTAAGATTAACTTTGTTTATACAAGAGGTGGGGAAGAAAAAAAAAAAAAAAAAAAAAACTATACAAGGAAGGCTCTTCTAGTTTATTCTAACCAAAGGGGAGGAACTGCCCAAGAAAGTGAAAGCAGAAACAACTTGTTCCACAGAAAGCCATTCTTCACGAGGGCAAAACAGCCACAAAATAAAGCAAAAACTAATGGTAGAGCAACAAGCTACCTGACACCCAGAAGATTTGAAGATACTGACAGATCATCTCAGTTAAGCAGAAGCTCTTTAATGATCTGAAGATCAACACTTTTGCGCTTACCGCCTTTTGTAAAACTCCAGATCACTGAAGGTTATCTAAATTGAACAGCACAATTAACAAAATTGGAAAGGTCAAAGCATTAGGAGAGAGCAACTGGGAGGCAACACTGAAGGTAACACAAAAATACTCCTTCAGAAGGCATGCAGCGGAAGAAAGAGCAGCTCAACAGGAGTGTGCTAACTCACTATCCAACGGGAAGGAAAATCACTAACAGATAATGCCAAAGCACTTGGGGTGTTTTCTGCACTGGTCTTCAGTAGGTCAGATTAATTGGCTAATTAAACTCCTGTCAGCACAGAAGGAGCAGTAACACAAGGCAGAATTGGGAAACACATCACAGCAATGGCTTCAAACCTCCCAAGCCAACAGACCAGAGTCAAGACTGAATTTCTTGTGCATATTTATCAGCAAACTTAGAACAGAAAGCACAATGGAGGCATATGGTTCTGTAGGCAACTAACTAAACTTCACCTGTGGACTATGCTCAGGGTTACTGCATTAAAAGAGCACCTCACGGTTTTAAAATCTGGTAGACTTAACAGCATTCACCCTATGAAAACTGAGAAAGGCAGTTACCAAAGACCATCTCTGCTCTCCACATCAAGTTCCAGCAGTCTGAAGGAGGACAAAAGCAGCTAATCCTAAAGAGCAGGAAACTAAATACACAAGGTAGCACGGGCCAGTCGGGGTAAAAGCAGACAAGCAAGCTACCTCCTGAGTATTTCAGATAACAAAGCAGTTATGAGCCAGCACATGATTTAGGAACAAACTGTATCGATGGAACAGAATTTCCCTCAATGTCAGAGGAGCAACATAGACAGGGAAGCGCCAACTTGAGGCAATATACTTTTGACTTAGTGGGACTTTCGACACTTCAATTAACGGTCATACAGACTAAACAAATCCAGTACATACTGAAGCACTGAGAGATTGCTAGAAACCCATACCCAGAGACAAGATATCATTACTTCAGTCAGAGAGAAAATAGGTAGCAAGCATATTTGCGTAGCTCTAGTCTTTTGTAAGCCTCCACTGTTAATTTCAGGAAATAGAGAAGGTTATTTGACATGGAACTTTCAGCAGGCAACTCCATGTTTTCCTCTGACCCTGTTTGATTTCTTACAGCACTCCGAAAATCTCCCAGACAACATCTTGCCCACAAAACATGTATCGTAAAATACAAGTACAGACAGGTTTATTCTTGTTTTTTAAGTTAACAAGGTATAAAACCGGGACAACTGCAAGCACTTTGATGGATGTTCTCAGAATCCAAAGTCATGTGAAGCAAGTGCAAAAGTCATCTGAAACAATATGCAGTTTGACAGAGCAAATAGGTAAGAATAGCCAGCTACAATAACAACTCAGCAGGCAAAGTTAACCAGCGCTCTGCACAGAGATGTGCTGTGTGGTAAGGGGCTAAAGCATCTAGGATTTAAGCTGAACATAAATCAACACGTATCACTGCAAACTAAAAAAAAAAAAAAAGTATCCTCATTTGTCCTACCAAGACGTATGAAATGCAAGTACCATGTGCAAGGCATGCAAAATAATTTTGACTCTGCCTGTGGCACTAAGGACTTGGAGAACTGCATTCTCTATCAAACATTCCAAGAAAAACACAAACGAAGTGGGAAAAGCCTCAAGAAGAAGTAAGATCGGCCAACGGATGTATCTGAATTATCACTGAAGAGAGGAGACTGAAGGAACAGGACTCAAGTGTGGAAAACAACAAAGAGAAAGACACAAAACCATGTGAAATGTTCCTGCAGAAGAGGTGTAATGAACTGTTTGCAAGGCAAGATGCATGCCAGAATTTTTTATGCTTGAATGTAAAGAAATTTACACTAGAAATCTGTAATATTTTAATGGTAAGAACAGCAAAATATCAGAACAAATTGCCTAATTATGTTAGCTCATTTGCTTTGAGAATAAGTTAGACATTGCTTCCCTGTGGCAGAAGCATGGTAAATTTACAAAAGAACAAATGTCTGTTTATTATCCCATCACCTAAAAACTACCTTCCTTTTTCCCCCTCATACTCTATTTGCAGGTGTCTCACCCAAGCTTCCAGCTCCTAGGTCAGTTATTATGAGGATATATCAGCCATCACCAAGAAACGACTTTAAGCACAGAGGCTCTCTAATATCATATGGAAATAATACTAAAAACACAATCTTAAAAGGGTTATTAGAAGGATATCACAGAGGGAAAGTGACCCACATAAGGATGGAAAATCCTTAATTACAACAGAGGTAAAGAAACCCAGAAATTCCGCTTACAGTGACTTCAACTTCACCCTCATACAAGTGCAGCAGCTGCCTGCTGCAGTCTCCCTGTACTGGGAAGGTAAAGGAGCAACTAACAGACCTCTCTGGATCCAGGCAGGGTAAGGCTGGGCAGCTCTGTGCAGTCCTCTCCAGGCAAGCACCTGCAGATACCAGGGCAGGCTCAGCCCAGGGCTGTGCGAGTTCAGACCGCTGATCTGGTCTCGGACAGAACAATTCCAAATGTAGAAGTGCAAACAACAAGAGCTGGGGGAAGCAGAGGCAGTCCTTGCGCAGCTGGGAAGAAACAAGGAAAGCAAAGCAGGGACATCAGTCCCCAGTTAGGTGTCAGCAGCTGGACCCAGGAAAGCACAGGATACAACTGATTTCTCAAGCAAAGCTCAGCTACAAAAGAAAACAGAACCAACGGAGAGCAAACTGAAACATGCTGTCCTCTGCTGGAAGTGGCTCTGGAGGAGCTTGAAAGCAGAAGATCAGGAAGACCACTAGTTCTTTGATCTTCACTGGAGTAGAAGATAGAAACAACATTTTAAAGCTACACAGCCTCGCCTAAATGCAGCTGTTACCTTTTGAACTCCAGCTAACGCTGCACTTTTACAGAGCCAACACCGCTGCCACCAAAGGGGCCTCTCCCTCCTGCAGCAGCACTACCAGGAGAGCATCTGCTGCTCACCCACACGCTTTCCTGGTGGCAACAACAGTGCCTGCATGGTCACAGAGAACAGGATAGAGGAACCGAATTAAAGCTAACCCTTTTCTCCCCCCTAAAAACGTAACAAAAATCCTCTGTTGCAATCCAGTTCCTTCATCCTGATCACCCACTAGCTCATCACATAGGGTTACGTAAGGGTTTCAGGCCGTCTGAAACATACATGTAGTCTCAACAAACATATAACGGGAAAGATGAAGAGCTAAAACAATAATAACAGGAAGGGTTGCTACTGCAGTATGAGGCTTCTGTCATGTGTATCTAGAAAAAACTTAGAGCAGCTAAGGAAGACCTCCAGATTTGAGGGTGAATGCATTCAGACCACATATTACTTACATCAGCTACAGCCCACAGTGAGATTTATCTTTAGGGTGAAAGGAAAAAATAAAAATAAAAACTGGTAACAACCATGCTGTTGCAAAAGAAATGTACTGAAGAAGCACAATCAGCACAGGTTCTGAAGAGGACTGTCCAACGTTTAAAACAGCATCAACCCTTCAGATAAAGCATTATTCATTCAGAGCTGTCACACATATGTAAAGGTGCCTTTTCTTCCTCAATTTTCCAATCAGAGTATTAAATACAACCGAGAAACGTTCAAACCAGCAAGAAACGCCTTCCCCTCCCCTCCCTCTGTTCCATACCTCGAACCCTCGCACCACCGCGGCCTGAGGGCCGTGCTCAACACAACACGAAGGGCCCCGGTACCCCCCTCCGGGCCCCAACACTCACAGAAGCACAACCACGCTCACACCGGGGCCCGCCGCCTCCCGCAGCGCCGGCACGGGCCCGGCGGAGTCCCCGGGCCGCGGTCGCTCCCCTCAGG
>VXAV01009984.1:87977-110717 GCA_013399715.1 Alectura lathami | reverse complement strand
AGGCCTCGGGCGCGACCCCCGGGCGACGGGGCCGGGCCTCGTCCCCCTCAGGGCCTCCGCCGCGGCCGGTGAGCCTCCGGCCTGCCCCCGCTGACACAGCGGAGGCCTGGGAGGGTCGAGCGGTGCTTCCTGGCCTGCTTTTACCTCTCGCAGCTGCCGCGGAGCAATTTACCAAATGGCTGCTCCTGGGACTGCTGGTTTCACACGTGCAGGCACCATTCCTTGGGCCAATTTGGCAGGCGGAGGGGTGGGCCCGAGGCGGTGGTCTTGGATTGTTTGGGTTAGATGACCACCGAGGGGGGGATTTATTTAAAAGTCTGTAATCCAGTCTGTAAAGTTTCATGCTGGTTTGATGTGTCCTTTTTTAAGGAGTCTCTGCCTTGACCTGAAATTCATTTAAAGCCTGTTTTAAAGGCAAAACATAGGAAATAAAAGTTATTTGGGAGATGTCCTACAACCTGTGTTGAAGCAAGGAGTCTCCTTTGGTCCAGAGCTTACTACTATGCTGTGGTAATGCATTGTCATCTCTCTGTCTTTTCCAATAGCGAATCAGATGGCAACCCTAGCACAGAAGATGAATCCAGTAAGGGACAGGAGGATTTATCTCCGCATCCGCTCTCCAGCTCGTCTGATGGAGTCACCAGCCTCAGCCTTCCCAGCCACATGGAGCCCGTGTACATGCAGCAGCTTGGAAACACTAAAATAGCCTTGAGCTCATCTGGTGTCTTGTTGAATGGAAACCTTGTGCCTGCCAGTAGTTCTCCTGTCTTTCTCAATGGTAGCTCTTTTCTTCAGGGACCCAATGGTGTCATTCTCAATGGACTCAGCGTGGGGGCTTCACAGCCGGTAACTTTAAGTTCACCCAAAACCACTTCAAGCGTTGTGAGCAATGGGGTGTCCATAACTGACATAATGTCACCCTCATCAGAAGACGTTAAGGACTTCAAGCTCCTTCAGGCTTCTTCAGTCCCTAACACAGCAGCAGCCACGTTCAGCCCCAGCAACATACCGGTCTCGTTCTCGGGATTAATACCAAGCTCAGAAGTGAAAAGGGAAAGCATACAAACTGTTGCTTCCCAAGATGGAGGCTCTGTAGTTACTTTTACTGCTCCTGTCCAAATAAACCAGTATGGCATTGTCCAGATCCCTAATTCGGGAACAAATGGCCAGCTGCTGAACGGAAGCATCGGTTTTTCTTCTCTGCAGCTGCCTCCTGTTTCTGTGGCAGCTTCTCAAGGTAAAAGCTTTATTTCTTACAGGGAAAGCTGCTAGAAAAAAAAATTGGGTTGGGCACACTTTGAATTTCAGAAGCTGCGATACTTTTCCTCTCACATACTGTTGCTGTATTGTGGCCCCAGCTGCACACAGTGCATCACGTAATACATGTGATGTTTCTCTAGAATGCATTCTACTTCCTTCTGTATGGTTTATGCGCACAGGTAGGCTGTTCCATGAGAACTGAGCTTCTTTAAAAAAAAAAAAAAATCAGACTCCCTTCCCTGTTTTTTTTTTTTTGTGTGTGTGTTATTTTATGCTCTTTTCATCTCATACTTTTCCCCAAAGCCTATGATATTAGTCTTCACAAATATTTGTGAATTTTACACATTTCGGTGCTTTAGAATATTCCCCATATACTGTTGATTTTTTTTTTTTCTTTTTTAATGAGAAAGTTTATAAAAATGAAAACTGCTGCAGCTGGAAGCCATTACCACTGTTATTTTTGTGGCAGTTATTATTTTTTTTTTAACCAAACAATTTCATAAACAAATTTTAAATCACTGTAGAGATGACTATAGACACAATAACACCAAGCAGTTATGTTACTGTGCTTTCTATCCTGTAATTAAGAGTTATTAAACTTCAGGGAAACAATAGGAATATGTAATAGCTTGCAGATACAAAATGCAAGGATATTTGGATAAAGCTGCCCTCTGTCCAAGGGAAATATGTCATCGCAGGTTCACGTGCCAAATGTGCAGGCTGGTCCCGAAGTTTGCCATAGAGTTTCTCTTACCATACCATAGACTGGCACTTCTGGCCAGCCGGAAAGACTCTTAGGGAGTGCAACTGTAGCACTGGGTCGTTATTTTGAAGCAGGTCAGTGATAAAACAGGACTGAATAACTTTGTTACTTATTAACCACTGTATCTTTGGTTATGAAAATGATTAAACTTGAATGAATTGCTGCAGTTCCAGGAGCCCTACTACAATGAAAATCAAAGGGTGCTCAGGTTAGCTTATTCCACTTAAATGTGTATAGGGAGTTAATTGTTTTGTTTTGCTGTTGAAATAACACAGCAGCACTGAAGCTGTACAAACACATTTTAAACTAGTAGAAAGTTCTCAGATCCTAAAATCTGGCACTTTCAGTCACTGGAAATTATTGGTAATTAGTTTAACCAAGATAAAAAAAAAAAAAAAAAAAGATGAGCCATTTGGTCTGAATACCACCTGTAATTACAAAAGCCATTTAATCCACATGCTTCAAGGCATAAGCTGACAGCCAGCAAAGGTGAGAAAGAAATTTTTGTCCCTTAAGTAGCGTGGGACAATTTGAAAGTCCTAAGTGCATAATAAGCCATTCTCTAAATGTTTTCCCCATGGCTGAAAATATCAATTCCCACTGGAGATCAATCCACCGTGTGTCTGGTGCAGAGAAAACTCATGATCCACACTTGCTGCTTTGATTTTTCTTTTTTTTTTTTTCTTTCTTTTTTTCGTATTTTTAACATGAGAAGGATGGATAGGTTGTTGCATATTCCATGTGAAGTGCATTGCAGACTACTCTAAGTAAGCTACGGTTACCTCAGCTTTATTCCGCTGGTTTACACATGAGTACCATCTTCCAAAAAATCATCACAGCTCATTACTGGGAAATGAAGGGGGACCTAAACTACTCCCCAGGTGAGATATGCATCTTCAGTGTGTTATAAAAAATTGAAGTATCTCTGACTGCAGCCTCTTAAAATTACAATTATTAAACAGCTTTGGTGAGAGAGGAGTTTAAAGCGGAACCCTATCCCAGGAGCCAGCGTGTCTTATTTTGGGGATGGTTATAATGATCGCTTACACGGTGTGTCCAGTGAAACCAACTGCAGGTCTAGTCTGGCCAGCTGTTCTTGCTGTGCTAAGGCATCAGGCAAGCAGTCCCATGGTGTGTGGAGAGGGCAGCTGGTCACAGGGTGGCTTTGCACCTCATGGTGGGTGTGGAAGGGTTGGGCTTCTAGTAATGTGTGATGAAGCAAGGTGAAAGGCAGTAAGTCTGAACGCTTGGCTGACTGCACGGTTAGCCTGGTAGAAGTTATTGTTGTTTGAACTTTCCTGTGCAGGTTCACTCAGGTAGATTCCACCCAGCGGTAGTGTATTTTATGTGATGTGTGTATGGTTTCCCACACACAAGTTGTAGTCTGTCACTGAACTATCTTTAATAGCTTTTCATGCTTCTATTCTTAGAAATCGAGTGGTGGCAACTAGTGAGGGCCAAAGCACGTTCACTTTAATCACATGGCTAGGGTCTGTTTGCCCCTTCATGAGAGAGAGTCTGAAAGATACTTAATATACCAGAACCCTTTTTTTTTTTTCTTACTAAATTTTCTCTCACCTGTTGCTGGTCTGCGTTGCATGAAATATGTTGTGTGTATGTATTCCAAGCATAAAACTACCAAGGTGTCTTAGCAAAAGGACTGCAGAGATCTCTGCCAGCTGTAATCTGTGTTTTGCTCTCTTTTGCTTCCCTTTCCCTAGGTAACGTTGCAGTAAACCCTAGCACATCTGATGGAGGAACTTTTACAAGCGAGTCTTCCACAGTGCAGCAGGGGAAGGTTTTCTTCAGCCCCCTCACTCCGAGCGCAGTCGTTTACACAGTTCCCAATTCAGGTCAGGCAGTGGGATCTGTTAAGCAAGAAGGACTGGAGAGGAGCCTTGTGTTTTCTCAGTTAATGCCAGTCGGTCAGAACACGCAGCTCAATGTAAACATGTCTTCTGAAAATATATCCAGCGGAGGACTCCAGTCCCTGGCCTCCTCGTTAGTGAATGTAACGCCCTCACCTAATTTTTCCCTCACACCACCAACTCTTTTAAATGCTGCAGAGCTGAACTCTGGTATCTCAGAGAGCCAGTCCATGTCATCGCCCGTGACCAGTACCTCTACCGTGATATCTATCAGCAACACTAACTATGCAACTCTTCAGAACTGTTCCCTCATTACCAGTCAAGACCTGTTGTCCATTTCTACAGCACAGCCCGCACTTGGAGAAATAGTTTTCACGACCGGAGACCGTGTCAGCCATCCATCTCCACAAGTACAGCAGGATTTTGTCAGAGAGCACAGATTGGTTCTGCAAGCTGTACCAGACGTCAAAGAGAATTTCTTGCCTAATTCGGAAAGCAAGTCAACTGGCAACTTAATGATGCTGGATTCAAAATCCAAATACGTTATGAGTAACATGGTTGACACCGTTTGTGAAGAACTGGAAACGGACAAAAAAGAACTTGCCAAACTGCAGACAGTTCAAATGGATGAAGATATGCAAGACTTGTAATTTTTTTCTTGCTTTCTGTTTCATTAAATAGTCTCCTGTTGAGGCCCTCAACAAGCACCAGGTGGGGTGTTTTTTTAAAAAGAAAATAGAAGAACATTTAAATGGTCCGAATTAATGTACAGAGGAGTCTCTGGCAACAGGCTTAGGTTGCCACACTTGGTTTGCATGCAGTATTCTCTTTTAAGCAGATTAAAGGAGAAAGGAAACGCCAGGGGAAGTACCAAGCGAATGGGTACAGGTTTGGCTAACTGCTACTACGCTGATAATTTAACTAGATCCTCCGTAGTACCACGTACTCTCAACAGTAAGTATACACTCCTAACATTAGATAGAAAGCAGAAATCTCGCTCTGAAAAGGTAGAAATGATGCGGTCATTTTCGCTGTTTACTTCTAGTCCGTGGGCATTGAAAAATTTTTAAGAACTCTAGACGATACCTCACAGGTTACATATTTGTTGTCTGAGGTTAAGAAACAAAATGAAATCATAAATAATCTTGTTACTGGTGTGTTTGCCTTTTTCCAGCAGACTTGTGTTCATACCAAAAATCTTGCATCAAACATTTACAGGTTTCGAAATGCTACAGCTAGCATTTTGTCAGTGTACCAGAAAAAAGCATCATCTGAAACTCTAATTATGCAACTTGGAAGCTTTCCAGTATGAATGTAAATATTGTTTCAGTTCTTATAAAGGAGACTTTTTTAAATTAGTACAATGGATTTTATTTATGGTTTATGTTCCCTTTCACTTTAGACACAATGCATTGAAAAGGAAAACGTTTTCTGGCTGTTTAATTTATTTTTATTGTTTGAGCAGGAAGTAAACATAGTTATTTCTGACAAGGTTTTACTTTTTTTTTTTTTGTAGTTTTTCGAGCAATAGACTGTAAAAGTAAAATGTTAATCACACTGAAACTAGAAAATGAGCTCCCAGTCTCACAAACCCAGGAGGTCCTTGTCTCTGCCCCCTCTGTCATCACGTTCAGGGGTTTTTTGTTTGTTTTGTTAGTAATTTGCAAATTAGTTGAACCTTTTTGGTGTATTTTTTACAGAATTCCATGTGCCTTTCTTCCTAGTGGCCTTATCTTTGTTACTAAAGCACAGTGACAGGAGGAATAAAAACACTGACTTGCAAATCTCCGTCCTCAGGGCCGAATCCTGATGCCTTACCTTTGCAAGTGGACCTGCTGACTCCAGCATCCCTACTTGCACGAGTAAGAAGAGCTAAGTCTTTGGGTCGCTGTGGGTGACGTTTCCTGGTGGTGCAGGGAGCCAAAGACAGGTCCTCTGCCCTGTGTGGGCACAGCAGAAGGAAAGGAGCGTGCGGAGGGACTGTGAGCAGGGCAGTGCATGGGGAAAGATCTTGGCTCTGGCCTCAGGCAGATGAGTGTGAAAGGTTGGTGGGCAGGCCAAGGAAGGGAGTCCCATGTTTACAGGGACCTGTTGGCCAACCAGCCCTTGTGGGAGGGCTTCAGCTGCTGTTCAGTAAGCAGGCCCCCATCCAGGAGTGCACTTAAGCATGTATTTATAAATCCTTCCAGAATAAGCAGTGCGGGGGCCGGTGGTGGGAGCTGCAGCTGCCGACAGGTCCGCAGGAACAGCCATGTTCCCTGCCCGTGTGGGGATGGTTTCCTCTCCCTTCACCTCTCTGCGCTCCGTCGGGGACAGCACAAGCAAGCAGGCTCTAGGCAGGTGGAACAGGCCTTACCTTTTCTCCAGAGGAACTTTTGTAGTGTGGAAAAGCACATCCTTAAGCTTTAAAATAATAATAATGCAGATGTATAAAATTGACATGCTGTTTATCTTTGTGTTTGTGTTCTTTTTATTTCTTATTCTAATGTGAATATATACAGTAGCTAAGGCATGTATTCATCCTCATCAGGGCCCCGGTCCAAAGCCTTTGGAAGACAACGGGAAATTTCTTCCCAAACTTCTGTGGGCTCTGCACCAGGCTCGACACAAAAAAAGGTTGCTTATAAAGGACAAAAAAAAAGTGGAAAGGAAAGTGAATAGAGACAGCACATCCCAGTCTGCTTCTGTCTTGGTTAGTAACTGGTTCCGTGGAAAGCCTTTGAGGAATGAAAGTTTTTCCTGTGTGCCACAAGCGCGGCATAGACATCCTCGCTGTTGTTTTGCACTATATAGAATGCAGCATGGTTTGCAAGGTATTATGTGAAACCTCAAAGTGCTGGTGAGCACTGCATTTAACACTGCAAGCCAGTCTCTAGGGCTGCAGGGAAAAGTGCAAGGAAAGGGAAGAGCAAGCGTGCAAGGCATGCACTTTGCAGCTGTAAGGAGTCACTGGTGCTTTGCAAACAGAAGCAGCCCCGAAGCAGTTGGCTGTCCCCACATGCACCCGAGCAAAAAGGGTGTTTAAGGCGAGTGCTTTAAAGTGGAGATTATCACAAGCAGAACATGGAGCTATATGTTCCCCTGGCACAACTTCCTTGACATTCAGGGGATCTCCATGTGAGCAGGGAATCAGATAGCGCAGAGCTCTGCTCTCTGCTCTGGTGGTTTATGAGTGCCTTGCTGGGCTCCAGCATGGACAATTTGCTTCCCACCTCTCCTGCCTCCACAAAACAAAGATGTTGATTAGGATAACAGTGTCTGTATGCATGACTTGTTCAACTTTTTGGAAAATTAGAAGGACCTTGTATTGTTATATTAATGGAGAACGTGTGCATGGAGCAGGAGATATGCATGGCTGTGAGGGAGTTGTTCAGGGCTTAACATTTGGTTTGTAAATCTCAGACTGTTCTTAGAGGCAAACTAGAAAATATTTCAGAGCGCTCTATCAGATGTTGAAGCAATCAGGTCCCATAACTGAAGACTGTGGTGTCACGNTTTTTTTTTTTTTTTTTTTTTTTTTTTTTCCCCTCTCTGACATTTATTGTGTTACTGAGGCTCTGAATTCCATGGCTCTGCAGCACAGTTGATGTGAAAACTGTGCATGTTGTTGCAGTGGTGCCTATCTTGGGGTGTCTGGTACTTCCAATAGGAGACTGCCCCTTCTCTCGTGGGAGCGGAGGATGTACATAAAAGCAGTGGTTTGGGACAAAGTAAGATTAATCTATTCGTCTTCCAGATATCAAGTAACTTATTTTGTTAGTATGTTTTACTCTTTCTTTCTCCCACTGAAAATAAGTGTCATTCCCTCCAGATGACGTAGTTATAACCTCATGTTTTTTGCAGGTACATATGCACAATATAAAGACTCATTGCACGGTACAGTGTTTCTAAAATAGATATTTAAATAGTAGTTTTACTGTAAATTAAGGGTCAGTTTTTATTATGTGGCCCTCAAGCAAGAAGGCTAACTGCTCTAAGTAGACAGTGCACAAAGCCCCAAAAAGCATCTGGGGCCAGATCTTCAGCTGCTGTAAATAAGGCATTGCTCCACTGTTTCCCAACTGAGGATTTTACGTGGTGTTTAGGAGATGCGGATGCTCATCTTTGACAGATGTTAATGGCAGTGAGCATCTGAATCTCACAGACAGCCCCTCATATCACTTTCTGTTGTTTAAGTGGAAGATAAGTCTACCCAGCACAAATACTTCTCCTCCCTCCCTGTTACGGATGAGAATAAAGGATCATTTCAACTTCACATATGTTTGTAACTTGTGAGTCCACTGGAAATCTTACAGGAAACGTTGCCAAATTCTGCTTTTCTGGTCCCAGACTCAGCTTTAAAAAATATGCTTAAAGTTTAAGCAAATTCCTACAAAGCATGAACGTTCTAAAAAAATCTTTGTTCTTTACTACCTTTGATTAAAGCTGCCTCTATTTCACCCAGACTTTTGCAGAGAACCAGAAATATACTGAATCGAATGCTCTGTCTGGACTATTGGCAGCATTATTCCTGTGGTCTTACCTAATAGGACATTTCAGCCACATAAATGGTGGACGTCTATCGGCCAGGTCCTCGGCTGGGGCAACCGAGCACAGTTCCTCTGGCTCTCGAGCCATTTCACACCAGCTGAGAATGTGGTCCCTTCATTTCACTGGAGCTGGATCTGGGATGGGTTTGGCCCAGCACACAGTGGCACTGAGAACCGGTTCACAAGGCTAATGCTCAGACAGTTGTAACTGAACAGCACCAATCTATCCAAGCGTATACCTCTTTCCGTTTATTGCTTTATCCTGCCTGTGGATTCAGGAAGATGCATTCAGAAAGCTATTTTCCTCAGAACTGAGGCTGGAACCATCTTTATTGCTGTTATCAGCACAAGATTAATGGCAATAATGGATGGATTCACCACAACAGCCATTTTCAGTTAAATTAAGCAAGGCAGAATTTGGCCCCATGTGCGCAGGAACTTTTCCTGTACGTAGATTTCCAGTGCCTGTGCACTTTTCTTAACGAGATGAACAACCACCAGGGTGCATCCCTCCAGTTTTGTACAAAGCAAATGTGCAGAGCTCCCAGGGGCATGAATGCCGTGTTGTTTGTGGTCAAGAAGCATCTCAAATCGTAAAAAGAATAATAATTTTATCACTCTGGAAAGAAAACTCATGGCATTTTACAAGCAAGGAGACCTGAAGCCTTCCTGTATCTCCTAGCAGTTACTATCTTGAAGGATATTTTATATCTTACTTGTACGTTTCATATAATTTAAAACTAGCTTCTTACATTTCTGAACTCAAGGAGGGGGGTGAATCTTCTGGCTTTCAGGATTCACGTTCAGAGGATGTTTGTTCTTTTGCTGCATGTACTGTTTGTCCAGAACTAACCAGTTATTTCTGTGATATGGGTTTATTGTGCCTTACAACAAATAAGAAATTCAAGCGGAATGTACGCATTGGAGGAGGGAATAATCAGAAGTCTTTACTGCACTGTTAGATGATGCAGACCCAGAGTGTGTCATCAGACATATCTGTGCTTAACTACCCAACCAAAGAGATCTAGAGTATGTATGTTTGTTGTACTGTAATAGGGGTTTGTGCCTGGACAATTAAGTGTTTTATTTGTATTCTGAGATGATGTGAACTTATTTTTCTAAACACTATACTGAATAAACTTTATATTTATACACATCTTGTGTAAATATTTCTCTTTAGATACAGTATCTGAGGGCTTTGAGTTGTGTGTTAAAAGAGCAATCTGAAGCAGAAACTGCTTTTAATGGCTCACTGTGAGGGTGATGGCAACGTCGAGCGCCTGTGCTCACCAGAGAACTGAGCTAAAGCCTCCTTAAGCTAGCACAAGACTTTCTCTTGACCTGAATGTTTTTTTTCAGACCCTAACTTTGCTTCCAAAATACTAAATTAAAACCCATAAATCTTCTATTTCGCATTAAACCTAGGTATTAAATCTGTGTCTCAAATTTATACCATAATTAAGTGAAAGCTATTGTAATATATTTCCACCTACCACTTAGGACTAGTCAGTGTTTACTCACAGCTTTCTTGGCATTAGGGCATTTTCTACATCAGGGTTTATTTTGGGGTAGGTGAATCCCTATTTGCTAAATTTGTGCTTGCTGAAATTTTTCTTTAAAACATTACACTTGGTATCAGGCCTGGTTTTGGCAGACTTTTGAGAACAGGCTGAAATTTGTGTTCCCTTGATACTTAAGGATTTAAACACATTACTTTTTCTGTTTGTTTTTAATGAGGTCTGTTCTTTGATGCCACAGTGAATGGTAGTATGTTCAAGCAGGCTAACTTGTAGATGTGAAGTTGTTCCTCACGCTCAACCTGTGTGCGTTACAGATCCTTAATGTCCTGCACATTGCAGCGAGAAAACACATTTCCATCCCTTAAATTGCATTAGGGCCATAGGAAACAAGATGAGGTCTATGAGATTGATTTCTTTGAACAGTCAGACCCAGCTGAGTATTGCTATTACATTCTCAATCCCCAGAACTGTACCTTTCCTCACCTTTACTCACGGTTCCCGTCTCTCCTGGTTATCCCAGCAGCGGCACGCGTCCTGCTTGCCCCATGCAGCGCTGCTGACGGCGCTCCTGGAGGCAAAAGGGAGCAAGCAGCCTCCCAGCACTTCCCTCCCGCTATGCCCCATGGCTCAGCTTGCTCCTCTGCAGCTGTAGAAGCAAATCCAGCTCCTCTGAGGTAGATGGAGACAATTGTGGTGTTGCCCAACAACTTTTCCTTCCCAGCAGCAGTGTGTGTGACTCAGTCCTGTTGTTCGTATCACTTACCTTTGGCATGGCAAAGGTTCTGCCTGAGCAGTAGGACTGGAATAATATTTTCCTGCCCATGGGGGACGGCTGCAGTTTCCAACTCCCTAATTGATCTCCAGCAGCAGCTCCGTTCCAGCGTTGCTTGGGGCAGGGCTGAGGCTCTGAAACTGTCCTTCAGCCCGACTGACCCAAAACAAGCGGGCTGTGAGCAGTGTCTTGTCTTCAGCTTTCACATGGCCCCTGCAGTTTGTTGCTGCCTTGGTGGGTGCAGGAGATTGCTGCTCCTGGGTCGTCTCCAGCTCAGAGGGATCCCTCCTGGCTGCAGGCACGAGAAGGGTCTCGTGGCAGGCAAAGCTCAGGAGTTGGAGGGGAAGCGAGAAGCGGAAAGTCTCTGCCTATGCAAATGTCAAAATTCTCTCTGAGCAGCCACCCATGCGGTATGCAGGATGAATCATGTCCTAACGGAGCACATTCCTACTACTTTGGAGGGCTTTGCAGATGTGTTCCAGGTCACCCTAGGCGAGAAAACCACACACAGCCACGGTTACTTGTTCCCTGGCAGCTTGTGTGCAGATGGGGAAAGGGGGACAGCACCTTCGGGAGGGTGGGCAGCCTGCTGCCCGAGCTTGTTCCCTTTACATGGGGCCACGGGACACTGGAGGGAGGACCAGGGGCTGCCAGAGCTGTAGACAGCTCAGCTGGGAGAAAGCTGTGCTCAGGCTGACTGGTTTAGTGAGACAGGCTCTTGATCCAGCAGGGAGAGTAGCTGGGAAGGGAGGCAGTGATGGGAGACATCTTTTTATCCTCTGTTTCTGGCTAGATTTTCCCCAGTGTCAGATTGGAGGTGAATTGTCCTGCTCTAAGAGACAGAGTGCGGGTCACTAACAAGATCTTAATGTAAATGATCACAGCTTGGACACTGGAGGTCTACTTCTGAGGCTGCATGTGTGCCCCTGCCGTGGTGATCTCTGGCTGCAGAAGTCTTTGGGCTGGAGTCTCAGGCCAGTATATCACAGTTATGGATACAGATCACTTTTTTAATATAGAAATACATTTTAGAAGGAAAGTGATTCCCAGAAATAGGGATTCATCTGCCAAACAATGTGCACATAACTGACTTTACGCTCAGAGGTGCCAGAAAGTTCAGGAATGAGACCAACAATAAAACCCAACACACGTGTGAAAAATCTACTACATTAAAGCCAGATTCAATAAAAATAGCACCTACTTTATATGCTGCAGAAGCTGGCACAAGCCTGCAAAAGCAGAAGGAAAAAGATAAAATGCTGAGAAGTTGCACACAGCCTAGAGGAGCCGCGCAGCACTGGAGCAGAGCTGACGGTCACTCAATAACTCCCATACAACATTCTCTGGTGTAACTACTTTAATTCTGCATCCTGCTACTTCTTGGGCAGAAAGACCCAATTTGGAGTACTCTGGTCTAATCGATAGGCTTTGTTGTTGCCGCCAAAGTGCTTTACAGTAAATGTTACGTTACCCAGAAGGTCCCAAGAACGCTGTGCCACACCATTTTCTTTCCTAGCCTGCAAGCTGACATCCAACTGTTTCAGCGTGTTAATGGTGTCCTTTACGCTGCTTGCAGCTGTACAACGCAGCCCTTCCCCTGAGGAGTTTACAGTTCACAAAAATCAAAGAATGGCCAGCTGGGAGGGGACAGGAGCACGGAGAGAACTAACTTGCCCCAGTGATGATGGTGGCAGAGCAAACCCAGGTCTCTGCCTCCCCCTGTTGCTTTGCCCACTGGCTCCTGTTTCTCCAGAGGAGCCAAAGCTTATGCAATGCCCCCTTGAGAGCAGCAGGAGGACCGGCTGCTTCTGCCAGAGCTCAGCTTGCTTCATTCATTTATCCCCTGCGTTTATTCCCTGTGTTTACAGCCGCATTCTGATGCCAACCGGCAGCAGCTCAAGCCTCAAGCAGAACCCTGTGGATAAATCCACTGGCCCTTGGGTGGGATAGCTGAAATGGGACAGAGATACTGCTCCTGTATGAATCATCCTGTGTTGTGTGCATGCAGCTGGCACCATCAGGTTAAGACCCTCCAAAAAACCTCTTTGTTTTGAGGCACACTGCGAAGACACACCAGAGGCAGCCTCTGCTCCCTTCTTGCACCCAAAGCTCAATGAGACCACCACGTGCAGCCTTACAGCTTGTTGTTGATCCCAGAAAACAGCAAGTGAACCAGGCTGGAACAGCTGCAGGCTCAGGGACAGCTGCTAGGTACTGCAGGAGTGTCCTGTCCCATAGGCAGGGAAAGACACTGGCTTCCTAAAGGCTACTATAGCCCTTTTTCTCCTGTGATAATGTTTTTCCCAAAGCCTCAAAACTAACTCATCACCTCATCACCTGCAGGTCTTTATCCCCCCAAATAAGAAATAAGGCACGCTTCAGTCTGTCCAGGAGGACCAGGGCTGGACGAGAGATCCAGCCGCCCCACAGCCAAGGGTAAGCGGCAGCGTGCTGCCTGTTTCCAGGTATCGCCTTATCCTGCCCAGCCTGGTGTGCCTGGCACTGCGCACCCACAGGCATGGGCACCTCGCACCCACAGGGCAGAGAGGTGCCAGCCTGAAGCCTGCCTGGCCTTTGCTTCTAGGAATAGTTCCTTTGAGCTACTGGGATATTTTTTGGCAATCCAAAGGCAGGGCAGTCTGAATATCAAGCCAGAATATCTTCACCCCATTTCTTCCAAAATGTCAGTCCCAGAACATGAGACTCCTTAACCAGTTGCTCTTGGTTGATGTTTGTTACTTGGCAACAGCAGCAAATATGAACGTGTACATGGCCCAGCAGTGCTCCTGTTCCTTTCAAATTTCCCCTCTAGGATCCGAATTTTTGCAGTTCAGGTTACGAAAGCAATGCTTGCTCAGGTGGACAATGCTCGTACAGACAAGGAATCATCTTCTGCAGATGGACTGCAGAATTACAGTACAGCGCAGAACACTTCTCTGCTCAAGAGTTCTCCGTTCACAGGAGAACATTTTTACAAGACATAATAAATTCAATATCACTGTGAAATAGCAGCTGCCATTAACAGAGACTCACAAGACTGGGGGGCAACAGAAAAGCTGTACCTAAGCCCAAAACTAGACATGCCTCCCTCACCAGAGCCTGACACCCTATGGTCAGGCCAGCGCCTGTCCCAACCCATTACTCCACCTCTGCATCCAGCTGTTCCCCATTCACAATTTGGGCAACTTCATGTCCCCACCCAGCTGCGGCCCTGTACTGGACCTGGGTCCTCATCCAGTGACACTCTTGGCCTCCAGATTATCCCCACCTGCGTGTAATTCCTGCATTTAACACGCACACCCCTCTTCTGATGTTGGGGATGTTCCTGAAAATACCCTTTGGTACTGTGCTGCTCAAACTGATGCTGGCATTTTGACCTGGAACCATGAGGTCATTGTGGTTTCAGAACAATTTCCCACCCGTCCTCCAGTGGCTTTGCCCAGATTGTGTTTCTGTGCTTCATGAAGGCAAGGAGCAGCATCACAAGGCTGATTAACGCCAAGTCACAGCACATCCAGTGGCTCTTCCTTTCCAAATGGCACAGCCAAGAGCAGCAGGGCTGGCACAGCAGGTCGTGAGGAACCCACTCTATACCTGCATGAAGCCAAATCCCAGCAACTCTGTCAGCAGGGATATGTTCCAGGTAGCAAAGAATGGCAATCTCACAGCCTCAAGTCTGTCTGAAACCTAAGAAATGTTCTGATTTGCCAACTTCCACAATTTATGGGCTTTGCAATATTTAGTAACTGGCGAGAGAGAGGAAGGAGGAAGGGGATTTTATGGCCACAGCTTCCTGCTAGACTCAAAATTAAGTTCCTCGTTTAAAAGAAAAAAAAAAAAAGAAAGAAAGAAAGAAAAAGAAAGAGATAATCAAGGTCTCCAAACCATAGTACATATAAATATTGCAACATTACCTTTATCTACCTAACTGTGTGTAAGCATCTTATCTCAAAGCCAGTGACACGTTCGTAGGGCCAGCCTCATGCCTTCTGTACCTTTGGGTCTGCTAACACTGCATGCCACAAGATACTTCGAGGGAATAAACCAGGGTATCAAAAAGGTCCATTCTTAGAAATGAAATGAAAGAACATGTAGCTAAATAAGTGAGCTACAAGCTCATGAGGATATTTGTCAAAACTCTCTTTGGATACAAATTTCCATAAAATTAAAATTAGAATTCTGGGTTAATTTACTGGACTACTGCAATGCCAGATGGGTTTTGAAATAATTCAAGGAAATGTTTCACTGACATAAAAACAAATTTTTAAAAAGTACAATATAAATGCCCCTCTTCAAATCAGCACCTCTAAGACCAGTTTTAGTCACAAGGAATTCAAGCAAATTCTTAGTTACACCGCTGTGTAAAGCAGGCAGGATTTCCAGAGCATCCTGTGCCCGTCCTTCAACCAGTTTATCACGAGCAAATGGCTCCCAGTGCTAACAAATGGTGCTCAGCTGAGTTACCACTGACAACGACGACAGGACCAACCTCAGGGGCTGTGCGAAACATCCGTCACCTCAAACCCTGCTCCAGGAGAGCTCTGAAGCATTCGTTCTCCTAGGTAAAGACCTGAAGATAAATGCCATCAACTTCGGGATTTCTGTTTGCTGCAGCATTAGAAGAAGCTGCAAGGAGAAAAATTGCTGAGCTGCCCCGCTCGCTCTGAGTGCTAAAGCTTTGGCTGAAGGCTGTAGATGGATCCTAGCTGGTAATGATGTTCCTATTCTGGCCCTGACTACAATGGGGTTGAAGTGTTCCAAATGGTTGTGCTTCTGCAAAATAAGAGGAAGCAGGGAGGGAAACATGGATTACCCCTTATGCTTGGAGTCTGGCACAGTGGCAGTCTGAATGCAGCTATCTCCCAAGCTGGCGTTAACCACTGGGAGCCAAAAGCCCAGCTCCCCACATCTGGATTTCCACCTCCTATCTGTGCAGCGGAAGTCACAGCACATGTCACCCCTGGGGCACGATGCACCCAGCCCCGCCGGCACAGCCTGAATACCGGGGTATGTCCTGCTGGTGGGACAGCCCTGTTATTAGGACAACACAATGTTGGGATACCACAATATTAGGACACCACTGAACTTGCTCACATGGACAAATTCTCCATACTGGTCTGGGTGCAGGAGGGGGCAGCACGATGCTTGGTCCCCAGTGCAGCTACCGCAGCCGCTTCCCCAGCAAAGGGATCGCACTCGCACTGCACTGCCCGGAAAGTCCGCATGGCATGTGGCTTAATTTTCTTTGCCATAATACGAAATCCAATCTGAAATGCGCAGATTAGTTTACTAATCTGTGTAAATCCCATTAATAGCCCTTACGCTGCTGCGCTCCCATTCACACTCTGACAAATCCACTGCGATTGTGTTGGTTTTCTCTCACCTCCGGATCGTCACCACCCAGCTGTGCTCGTGTCCTCCCAAAATGGCTGGGCACCAATGCACACCTCTGCTTTGCAGTCCTCTCCCCCAGCTCTCCTTGTGCCCCTTGGCCCAACGTGCCCTGGATCAAAGCATTAGGGCTGTAAATCACCGCGGTGCCATTGAAGCTGAGGGGATTAGAGTTGGGATCGCTCAGCTTTCGTGGGGAAGGACAGGGCATGGTTCTCCTTCCTGCAGCATCACCGTCTTCTGCGCCTGCTGGTGCCCATCCACAGGGACTCCTGCCCCAGACCCGTGCATTAATTACCATATCCCTCCACATTTCATTTCACTGCCATCCCAGAACTCTCAGATCACTTTTTGGCACCGCATAACCGAGCCCATCCTGCGGCCCTGTGCAGCATGGGGCAGGCACCACGCCGGTGGCCCCGGGCAAGGCGTGCGGGTGCAGCTGTGCCTCGTGCAGCTCTGCTGGAAGCAGCTCATGGCAGGGCTGCAATCCTGACCTTTCCCTGCACGTCCCCCTGGCACCTGCTCCTGCACCCAACGGGTCACGCTCGTGGCACGAAGGATTGCTGGCTCCTCTCCCTGCCTCCTCTCCCTTCCAAGCATGGAGAGATCGATACAGCTTCAGAGTTCCTCCTAAGTTATTTTTAATAACCTGCCTAATTCCTGTTTTTTTTTTTTTTTTTTACATGAGGGTTAGCTCAGAAATTGTTCCTTAGTGTTGTGGAAGAAATGTTGTAAAAGTATTGCCCAGCTCAGGAAATTCTCCCCAAATTCATAGGGGTTCATACACACTGCATATGTCAAAGCCTGCCTCTGAAGCAGTCATTTGTATCTTCAGTCTCTTTCTAAAGGTGCCTGTTATGAAATATTGAAATGCCATGAAAGGAAAAAAAAAAAAAAAAAAAAAAAAAAAAAAAAAAGAACAAAACAAAAAGCAAAAAAAAAAGTGGAATTTTTAGAGGGAGCCAAGCAGCCAAATACAATATGTGGCCAGACAGAACTAGAAGCACTGGCTGCAGCACAAACCCAAGAGGCATCAGACAAACCAGCCTGGCCACAGACAGTTTGCTAGCAGAAGGAATGCAAAAAGAAAGTGGGGGGAAGAGCCCCTGTTCTCCCTCTTCTCCCCCCAAGTCTATCTGGCACAGCAGAGGCTGTCCTCACAGAATGCTGTGGCTTAGATGCTGAGGAAGTGCGGCAGCTCCCCGTGTCAGCCCTTCTGTACGAGCACCCGCGTGTCACGATGGAAAAACTCACTTTCAAATGGATTTTAATAGGAGAATTTAAAGTTGGCTGCTGTGTAAAGGGCCATGGGTCCTGGACCTCGGTAAGTCCCCACGCACAAACAGCAGCACACTGCCAGCCTGCAGCTCCAGCGTCCTGCTGAGATCGGCAGATCTGGGGAGAAGGAATAGGGGTGCCAGCAGCTGCCGTGGCCACCTCGCCATCACAGCCAGGGATGCTTTGGAAAGGGGTTGTGTACAAAAGTAAAAATAAAACCCCAAATATTTAATGCTTTGTGCTTCTGTTCAGCTAAGCAGGGACCATCTGTTGCACTGAGTGATAAAGTTCTGCCCTCGCCACCTCAAGAAGGGAGACAGATGTTCTTGGGAACAGTGGCATTGTCAAAGGGCTCCCAGACTGAAGGGGCTTCACCTGGCATAGGAAGAGCTGCAGGAAAGGGGAGAGGAGAAAACCACGGCCGGCAGACGAGGGGCTGCGACCCGGTCTGCTCGTGGCACAAAGACGTTAAATGAGATGGAACCGAAACTCTGCAGAACTGAGGTTCAGTGAAACCGAGAGAGCAAACCCATGTGCAGTCAGCCTTTAGGTTTCATTACTGCCAAATACCGTGGAAGCCAAGAGCTTTTCACAGTAAGATTGGAAACATATAAATATCTGCAGAGCCAGGCATACGGGCTATACATATCGCCCCATATGGCTGTACGTACAGCCCTGTATGTGTAGCCCTATATCTGCGTAGGGCTGTGTGTCTTGGGGCCAGAGAGGACCTGACAACTCCATCCAGCCCTTTCCCCAGCCCCAAGGATGAAATGCACGGCGGAGTTTTCTGACAGATGCTGCCTAGACCTGTTTTAGAAGCGGGTCTCCCACCTCCCCGGGCAGTTTGTTCCCGTACTTCCTTCTCCTCTTCAGCTCTGTGCACACACACGCGTCGATCTGTCTCGGGCGGAGAGCTGAGCCGTCTCCGACAACGCGCACATCAAACGGCTCAGGGGCTCGTTTCTCATGGCCAGGTCTTTATTGTGAGTGATGGACGAGCCCCAGAGATCCCAACCTGACCCGAGTCTGCAGGCTGAGCTTGGGGGACCGGCAGATGGGGCGAGGGGGGCAAATGGGGAAGGAGGGGGAAATTCATTCCTTTCCTTATTAGCTGGTCAGATTTGCTCTGCTGATAAGGGACCCACATGCTGCTTTTGTGTACTCAGGTTTTAGGCTCAAACATTCAGCTCCTCTGCTTTGGGTAAAACAAATACACTTCTGGCTTCCTCAGCAGCCCCCTTGGAAGCTCTGCCATCCTGTCAAACGTATGTGATGCAGAGGATGGGTGAGGAAGAAGCAGCACATCTGGATGTGCACAGGGCAGGACAGGGAGCCTCACGTTTCCAGCACCCCTGCTGTCTGCTGCCCCCACTTTCGGGCTGCTGAGGCACCAAATGCTCAGTGCCTGGGGCCTTCCAAAGCCAACTGGCTTTTTTTAGCTGAAAGCACTAATGTAGAAAGGCAATTGGGAATTAATTATTTAATGTGGTTCTCATTGGTAGGAAGCTCCTACCCCTCATGCATCTCAGCTACCATTATACATATGTTGGTTGCTTTCTTCAGACTACAGCGATCTGAGAGCAGCAGAAAATTACGGCTACATCCAGTTCCCTCTTACCATGAACTCCATTTAAATCGACAGATTTGCACTCAAGTAACCAAGTGCACACTTTAGCCCTGTGCTATGAAAACGTGACAAAACCCACGGGCAGATCTCAGCATCTCCGTTTGGGAAAATGAGCAGTCTCATAGCTCTGCTCCCCCCGGCTGGCAGCAGGAGGCTATACCTGTTTAAAAATTAAAATAGGTGCAGGGAGCCCTGTTACTGGGAAATCAGGCTGAGATCCCTCAGTGTGGAAGGGGCATTTCTGAGCCTGTACCGCGTGCTGCTTCGGCTCCAGCTTCTTGGGGATCCTAAAGATAAGCATCTATTGCACTGCAGTGAGTTTAGTGATGACCCATGCAAAAGCAAACGTCCTTTTGAAGATCTCTCTGCAACAGCTGCATGCCAGGAACTCCCGTTTGCGTGACTTGAAGAGGATAAGCATCAGGCCCCATGCATTTACAAACTCTAGCTTGCAACATAAAGTCCTGCAACAGGGCCAGTAAGGGGACAAACTTACCGTGTCAGCTGTCATGGGTGGGAGAACGGTGATGTCCTCACATCTTCGGGCTCTGAGTCACTCCAGACAAAGTCCCAGCAGGATCCTACCAAAATACAAGGCAACGAATTACACAGGGATTAATTTAACATAACATGCCATACATCCCCAAACCCAAATACCTTGCTTTTGCTTTTTTCATCTCCTTGCCTGAAAGAAACACACCCCTACAGATGTGTTTTTGTAAGATCCGGTAGCATGAAACCCAAAGTACCCCAGCAAGACTCGGGAGCGAGAAGTTTTAATCGCCATGGAAGCGAGACACTTCTGAAGGTCTATGAAATCATACACCCCGGGCTGGGCGGTAAGCTTATCCAGCCAGGCAGATCTGCTGATACACAGGTACAAGCCACTTTCCCCTGGCAAGATGCATTATACACTGCCTGAAAAAATAATCACTCCTACAGGACAGGTTTGTGCTGGAAAGAGGAAGGAGAAAAAACTAACTAAAGTACTGGCAGAGAGATTCACTTTAAGGATGAAGCAAGTTAAAATCGTGGTGAATCCCTGTGAATTTGAGGGGCTGAGCATCTCCGGGCGGTGCGGAGGCAGATGGACGGGCACCCGCCCGCAGACAGCACGGGGACCAGCTCACTGACCTTTCCCCTCTCTAAAATTTCAAAGCTGGTGCTGCCGGCGCTGAGCAGACTGCGTGCCATATGCAGCCTGACCTCGGCCCTGCGCTGCCCAGCCCCGCTGGCATCGCTAATGAGAGGTGAAAGGTCCCCTCTTCACTGCACTGCCACAAACCCACCAAGGAGGAGGGATGGCATGGAGTTGGGTGGACCCCCCAGCCCCCGAAAATCACACCCTGAGCTGCATCAGGCAAGGTCTCCCAGCAAAATAATATTTGCTCAGTGCCCAAATGCAAAGTGTGTAGGCAAAGAGAGCCCTGTATGGAAATCCTGCACCCATTGCCTGCCCTCCATCTGTGCAGAGTGCGCTCTGAATTTTGCATCACCCAGGTGGGGGACATGGATGGGAGCCTTCGTAGGGCCAAAAGGGAGGGAGTGGGTCCGGCCCTGGAGGTGCCGCTGGGGAAATAAGGCACCCAGGGAGGGGTAAACACTGAGGAGGGACACATTTGCCCCCAGATCGCACCAGAAGGACCCTTGTGGGTGGGCTGGGGGTGCCAAAACCTGAGAGTGAGAATGGTGGCAGCCCCCAAAAAAACTGGCTCTTTTTTTTCCACTTTGAGATACTTTTTTTTTTCTTTTCCTTTCTGCCTTTCTTCTTTCCTTTCCTTTTTTTTTTTTTTTCATTTTTTTCTTTTTTTTTTTTTTTTTTTTTTTAATTTTTCCCTTTTTTTTTTTTTTTTTCATTTTTAGTTGCTTTTAGCATTTCTTACAAACAGTATTGTAATGTAGTGCAGGAAAAAAAAAAAAAGTTTTGCAAAATAACCACAGACCCCGTTATGGTGAACATGGAATTTTCACTATTTTCTCGCAGTTTTCCCGGTGTCCAGCGCCCCCCTGTCCCCAGTCCCCACCTAACGAAGTGGTGGCTGGGACCTCCCTGCCCTGGACACGCGTGGGGCGGCGCGGACACGTGTCCCCGAGTGGGCGGGGGCTGGTGACACACGTGGGGTGCACACGCGCGTGGGGACGCACACGGGTGTTGGCGGACACGCGTGGGCACTTCGGGGGGCTCGCGGTGCCTGGGCAGCTCTGTGCGTGGTTCAGCCCCGCGTGGGCTGCGCCCTGCCCCCCGGCGCACCCTCTTGGTGGTTTCGTTTCGTTTTTGCGAATGACTCATTAGTGGCATGTGTGGCACTGGTGAGGTCCAGCGGGGACACGCGCGGGCAGCACATTTACCCCACCCGCGGCAGAAACCTCGCTGTTTTCCTGCGGGGAATTCCTCTTTTCATGGCAACCCGGTGCCTAGAAATCAAACCAATCTTTTCCAGTCCCACGGCTCATTCACTCGCATTTACCAGGAGCACAGAGCAGGAGGCGAGGCCGCCCACGCGTGTCAGGCTGCGCTGGGACACGGGTGGCTGCGGGAACCGTCCGCTCCCTGCAGCAGCTTGCAGCCCTGCTTGGGATGCGTGAGCTTATTTTAAGACGTCAAAAAGTTGCAATTAACATTGTCTCTGCTTACGGCAAATTCCATTATGTTGAGAGACGGGAGGAAAACAATCGCCTCGCTCCACCCGCGCGGCCGGACACGCGTGGGAGCGGTCGGACACGCGTGGGCACCGCCGCTCGGGGGGAGAGCTGCGGGGGCTTCGCGTTGGGCAACCGCAGCCGGGGGCCTAGCCGCAAAGTGCTGGGGGTGAACCCGTTTTTTTTTCCACGCACACGGCCACGGCCACACGGGCTGAGCGCAGGCGGGGGCGGCTGGGAGGCTCCCGTGCAAAAAGTTAACCCCCGGCGCTGTCCTTTGATTTAGGAAAGTGCTCATCCACTTCAGCTCCGGCTTATTCAGGGGCAGCCCGGCTCGCTCGCTCTCCCCACACCAGCCCAAACATCTTGAAGTAATCAGCAGCTGAGAACGGAGACGTCCCCCTGGCATCTCAGGTTAAAGAAGGAGGTCCAGGAAAATGTGGTAGAGCCATTACAAGAAACCTGAGATGCATTCATCAGAGACTCCAATTGCCATCGCATTAGGATTGATTAGAGACCAGCAGTACCGTAATGACCCGGAAAGAGGGGCATACAGGGATTATTAATATCAGACTTTCAGAAAAAAAAAAAAAAAAAAAAAAAAAGGGAAGGGGAAAAAAAAAATAAAGGAAAAAAACGCATTGCAGGGCTGCTGCTCGTACACAAACTTACCTGAGGAGAACGGGCACTGCTGAGCCGCCCAGTCAGTAATTTAAGCTCTGTGGAAGCAAAAGCAAACGAAGCTGGAAGCGGCCCCTCCGGCCCCGCCAGAGCCCCAGAGCTCGGCCTGGGGCTGCGGGAGGCAGCGGCCGGAGCCGGGCTCGGTCCCCGCGTCCCCGGAACGGCGGCAGCGAGGGCGAGAGGAGCTCGTCTGCTCCTCAGCTCCCTGCGCCAAAACAAATCGGCCCCTCCTGGTCTGGGTTTAAATGGAGCTCACTGGATAATTAACTCCATCTTTGCAGCCCTGCTTTAACTGTTTGTTTAGTGTCACCCCGTATTACCATCACTAGCACTTTCCTCTGAACAGGAGGAGCTGGAGGGTTTCACCTCCCTAAAGGAAATTCTTCGTAGCTTAAAAGAATCAGC
>VXAV01009984.1:70221-81690 GCA_013399715.1 Alectura lathami | reverse complement strand
GGGAGCCGCTCGCTGCCGCCCGGCCCGTCGGGCCCCCCGCGCTGCACGGCGCTGAGGGTGCCGCTCTCCCTCCCCCGTCGGCGTTTTGCATCGTTAAGCGGGTGTTTGTTTAAGTCGCCGCCGTGTTTGTGTTCGGGGTCTTGGGCCATGGAGAAATGTCACCCTCTGCAGGAGGGTCTCTCCCGGCCGCCTTCCTCCCAGGCGGGGCCGGCCGACCCCGGGCACGCTCCTCGGTTCCCTCCGGCTCCCCCTGCCCGGACCAAGCCCTGCAGTGCTCGGGCAGCTGGGACCACATCGCCGGGTTTTTTCCATCCTTCTTGGGGCCTGGCAGCGGCCGCTCTGTCGGGGCTCGCAGCCCTGATCCCGGCAGGCTTCCTGCACCCCCGACCTCTGTTGAGGGGGCACACTCAGGCAGGGAGTGCGAGATCCCCCAGCCCCCGTGCAGGACTCAGCGCGGCTCCATGGGACACGGCTGCCCCGAGGGGACGGGACGGGGCGATCCGTGCTCCCAAGGACCCTCACTGCCCTTCCCAGAGGACTGATCCGGCCCTGCCACGAAGCAGAGCACCCTGCCCCCCGTAGAAAATAAAAATAAAAAGCCCCACGGGCAGAAAGCGGGGAGCCCCCATGAGAATGGGGGAGGCTTTTAGGGTGAGAAGCAGCGGGCACCGTGCCCCGAGGACGGATGAACTCCAGCTCCGTCTTTTTCCAAGCCACGGGCTCGGTGGAGGGGAAGGATAAATATTACCCGGCAAGGATAAATATTGCAAAGCTCCAGCCCTGCGCGGTGCAAATCAAAGAGAGGAATCGCAAGCCAGTGGCTATTTTCAAAGCAAACAGCGCAGAGGCGCTTCCTGCGCGCAGGCAGCGGCAGGGCTTTGCTGCCAGGGGGGCGGCCGGCGGGGTCCTTCTCATCCAAACCCCCCCCTCCTCAGCGCAGACCTGCTGCCAGGCTTGGCGGCTGCAGAGCGGGACCACGCAAAACCCACGCAAAACCCGCGCAGCGCCGCGCAAGCTGCTCCCCGCTGCCCCCCCCGGCCTCAGAGCCCTACCCACGCCCCGACCCTCCATTCCCTACCGGGGAGAGCTTGCAAATAGGCGGGGAGGGTTGGAGGATGCCGAGGGAAGCCCCTGGAAGTAAAGGCCGGGCTCGGGGTGGGGGGAGACGGGGATGGGCAGGTGGGAGCGGAGCCAAGCGCAGGTCGCTCGGCTCCCCTCGGGACACGCTTGACCTCGCAGCAGGCTTTCCACAGCGAAGCCAGCCTGGGGGGCAGCCCCGGGTCCATTCTCACCTCCGCTACCCATCGGCAGGAAGGGGTTAATTNCAGGACAGATTTCACACTGTGTCCAGGTCAGCCAAAAAGGGGAGGAAATGGAGAACAGCAGAATGATTAATTCTACCTGCTTTTCCCATGAGTGATCACCTGCTTTCGGGGTCATGAATAGCAGGTAGCTCTCCCCGTCTCCAGCTCTGAGAGGCTCATTTGTTTGGTGACAGCTGAGTGACAAGACCTGAAACCCGAGCCCTCAACTTTGCCTGATGTGTGGATAAAACCCTGGATGTTCCCTCAAACATTTCAGGAAATGAAAGTTGTAACGCGATCCCTTGCGCGCCCACATCTCCCCCAGCAACACACAAAAGCTCAAAGGAACCTTCTCGGATTAAATTCAGCCTGGAGAGGATGGAAGGAAAATGGAGAGCAGGCTGAGAAGGCTGGAGCTGGCAAGATTTTCTGCAGCCCTTATTGGAAATGTCTGGCCAAAGCAGGGATTTGGAAAGGTCACCTCTACCATAAGCGCCGTTCCCCTCCGTGGAGATGGACCAGGAGCCCACTTCTCTCCAGCCCACCTCTGCCTGCAGGGTGCTGGGGGTTACGCTGAGATTCCCTGGGCAGGAAATTCAGTGTGCAAAAACAAACACTGAGCAGGGAAGGCAGCCCCCTCCTCTCTCATTTCATTTCCTGGGTCATGTTTAGAGACATTGGCTGCGCGTGTGAACTGCACGCCTGCTCTGCCACTGCCTTGCCATGAGCTCCTGCCCAACTTCTTATCCCCATCCCTGTCCCCATCTTCATTCCCATCCCCATCCCTGTCCCTATCCCCACCCCATCCCCACAAAGGGGCAGGTACAGCCCCACTCTCAGCCCCACAGCCCCGGGCCATGTGTGAGCAGATCCTCCCCGCTGGCCTGCGTGGTGGGTGTTCACTCAGCCGATGGATTTAAACACAACAGTTTTAGGACTGACCACCGAGGGGTGGCAGTGTGGGTGGGAGACCTTTGTGCTCTGTGCCCTTGCAGCCCAGGTGTTGGGTTATTGGGATCTTGCTGGGGAGCACCCAGGTTTGCAGACACTGGCACTGGAATGGGGCAGGGCGCAGGATTGAGATGAGGCACCCAACAGCACTGCAGGCAGTTTTATGGTACTCCCTGTCACTGGGCAGCCAGCTTGTGTCTTATCCAGCCTTAGATAAAGCCCTATTTAGCAGTTGTTTAACTATTACTGAAGTGCTGAGCACTCTGCAGACCTGTAAAGAAAACTTAGCACATGCACCGCGATAACAGGTCACCTTTGCTCTTTTCCCTTGCTCCCGCTTTCCTGCAGCAGGCAGAGAGCAGCGCAGGCGCGAGGCGTGGGAACAGGTGGGAACCCTCACCGGCTGCCTGCCCCATGAGTTTGCTGTCAGTAGCTTTGCACCCAAGAACGAGCTGGTGCTGCTGGGGCTGGGTCTCTGCACGTCGCCTGCAGGGAGTGCCTGGTGTTGGGAGCAGGAGCCTCTGGCATTTGCTCCCACCTCCCCAAGCCTTACATGGAGGCTGAACGTTCTCCAAATCATGTAATCCCAGTCCTAATAATAAGGTTAAAGAGACAGATTTAGTTCAATTGCAATTTCCTGTTCTCACTTGTCCACGGCTTCTTGAAAATGTCTCCATGAGCAGAGGGGCTCCTTTCCATGCCTGCAGCAGCTTTTTGCCAACAGCCCCATTCTGCAGGGTGCTGGGCAAATGCTGCTTTTTAATGGTTTCAAGCTGAAAGAGGGGAGATTTAGGTCAGATGTGAGGAGGGAATTCTTTACCCAGAGGCGGTGAGGCCCTGGCCCAGGCTGCCCAGAGCGGCTGTGGGTGCCCCATCCTTAGGGGTGCTCCAGGCCAGGCTGGGTGGGCCCTGGGCAGCTTGAGCTGGTGGGGGGCAGCCAGCCCCCAGCAGGGGCTCGGGCTGGGGGGGCTTTAAGGTCCCTCCCACCCCAAGCCATTCTGTGACTGCGCTTTTGCAGTGTACTCCCTGCTCAGGCTGATGGCTGCGAGTTGGGATAGGAAAAGGCCCATTGCAGCCCCCATAATAAGGCACTGCAGCTTATCGTTATGTAATGCAATATTCCTAATCATACAGTGCAGAAACAATTGAATAAAAAACAAAGCCCAATGAGGCTTGTGGCTAACACTCCCTAAAGAAATTGTCTGTTTTCTAGAACTGAAAAAAAAAAAAAAAAAAAAAACCAACAACCAACGAAATTAGAAACAATTGAAAATGAAATGACATCTGCAAACCATCAGCGTGCTCCTCCTGAGCCCCAGGGGATGCAGCCCTGCTGCCAGGAGCAGGGTTAGGGGATGCCAGCAGGACCTGCACCATGCCCATGTGGGGCAGCACGAGGGACCACAGAAGGACAAAGCTTTGGTGTTCTTTCCACAGAAGTGTCACATCATGCTAGAACAGACCAGAGATTTATTTAGGGAATGAAGATTTTCCTATTCCTCGTCTCCTGGAGCCGGTGGAGAAGGAGAAAAGGAGCACATGCAAGAGAGGGAGCTGCTGCCTGGATGCTGGTTTGCAATCCTGAGAGCCCTCAGGGGCTGGGCAGGTGCTCGGTCATGGAGAGACCATAGAGCTTGCTCCATGTCCCAGAGCTGTGTCCAGTGACACGGGCCTGGAAGCGTATGATGGAGGGGTTAAAGAGGCTGGATTATTTCCTGGAGGGAATATCACAGGCAAAGTGTTGGGGACGTGGATGGTTACATGTCCCCAGCAGACACGGTACCTAACGCAGGGGACAGGCACGCTGGGCACATTGTGCTGCTGCACCATGTATCTGTTACTGCCCACCACTGCTGGGCGTGGGATCTGCTTCCAAGGCCTCCAGATCCCAAGGGTGGCTTGGATGAGGCTCAAAGAGCCCCAGCAGCCCCTGGGGGCGGAGTTGCAGGTTGTGTGCTCCCAGCCCCCTGCTCTGCCCCTGAGCTGCCTAGGTGCCCCCAGCCACAGGCAAGTTTTGGGCTGCAGGAGGTGAAGGCAAAATGGGAGACGTGCAGAGAGGAGAATCAACCCTCTGCAGTTTGAGGTGGACCCCAGTGCCTTTGCAGGAGCTGTGCTGGGGTTTGTCAGAGTTGAGCTGGGTCCATGGCACATCAGACCTCCAAGCATCATGGTCCCTCCTGGTTTAGCACTGTGCAACACTGGGAGAAGAGGCAATGTTACAAGATCTGAGTGCCACAGAGCAGGGGAGGTTTATTAGGATTCTTTAAATTAGAAGGAAAACAGGCAAAATGAGCACAGGCACCTGAAAGCTGAGGATAGGACTGAGACATAACTCCGTATCTTGGGAGCTCAGTGTGCGCAGGATGGCCCAGCACCATATCATACCATAACATCTAAAACCTTTTCCAAAAGGTGCAGCCTTCCTTGCACGGTGACTTTCCATGCCAGGTCTCAGCACAGTCACACAGCCCCATGGGTGGCACCAGAGGGGACTTCCCTGGGTGAGCAGCACAGGATGAGGACCCTGTGCCAGGGCTGGCTGTGACACGTGCCACCTTGGGCACTGATGCTCTGCGGTGATGCCTCAGGGTCTTCGCATCTCTCAGGTCCTGCTAAGATTTGCCGATGGCCTCCGCGGAAACCGTGCATCCTGCCCTGCAACCGGAGACACAGTGCCCACGCAGCTGCCAGGGCTGAAAGAAGAGCTCACGGAGGGGAAGAGGCCAAAGCGGGGGCACGGAGGGAGGAAAAATACAGCACGATTTGCAACCAGTCCCACTGAGGAGATGTGCAGGGTTGAGGTTCACACGGAGCATCCTGCGCAGTGATCCATGAGCAGGGCTCGGTGCTGAACAATGAGTGGGGCAGGAGCTGATGGTCACCAGGAGAACCCGAAACCCGCGGGGGAAAACAAATGAATGCAGCGCACGGAGCCGTCCCGGTGTGAGCCGGGCAAGCTGTGCTTACGCAACCCTACCCGGGCTGGGTATCGGTGCCTGCGATCTGGGCTGATACGATTGTTCTCCCCTGGAAACCCAAACCGCAGGGATTCCAGGCGGCTCAGCCGGAGTCAGATTGTCCACCTGAGCCCCGGGGCACTTTCATGTGGCAAAATAATGGCAAGGTGATTTTTTTTTTCTTTTTCTTTTTTTTTTTTTTTTTTTTTTTTTTCTGAAATAACAAGAGAGGAAGAGAGAGGCTGACTGGGGGGAAAGGAACAAACGGCCCTGGTGCCAGCTCCGTGGTCTGTGTGGGTGCTGGGGGGGGACACGCCAGCTGGCTAGCCACAGGTGAAATGTCCCCATGAGGTGAAAATTGCCACCTGCCATAGAAAGGTTGTGCCCCAAACTGGCTGTTTTTCAGTGCAGACTCCTTCTTTTAGGGCTTAGGGACTTACAGCTGGTGGCTGGTGTGCAGGAAGCCTGCAGGGATCATGCAGGAGATCTTAGAAGCAGTCGTTGCCAGCAGGACATGGGGTACTTTGAGAATTGCTTGGGTGGAGCAGTGTATGATTAATGCCTGCGCAGGAGACAGAATACATAAACATATCATACACATGTACATAGGTGTGTGGAGATAAGTGCACTGGATAGAGCTGCTCGCTGGAATGACCCATGTGATAAGCCATTCCCATGAGCTAGAGGAGCAGGATCAGGTTTGTATTTGCAGTTGTGAGGTAGGCATTGTGGGTTTGTGCCTACTGTAGTTCACAAAGTGCACTGCTACGCCTTGGTGTAGGACTGGGCAGGTCCCTCTGCTCGGCAGCCTCCTCTCAAGGCAAAACTGCCTGGAAAAAGTCATTATTTGGGGAAAATCACAGCAAGTGTTGGGTGATGCTGGAGGGAGAACCTTCTTCCACGGAGATGGCAATGGGAGGGCTGGGTCTTGCACCCACCCAAAGCAACATCGGTGTCTGTTCAGTGTGCTGAGCTCCAAGCACCGATGGGGCTGGGTGGGCACGCAGAGTCCCCAGAGGAAGTTGGGTGGCACAGGCTGGGAACAGGTGTCCCAGTCCCTGCTGGACCCCTAAAGCAGAACAGAGCCCAGCAAGCGGCAGGCTCCAGTGCTCTGCCCAGGTGTGGTAAGCAAGGAGGAGACCAGCTCATCTGGGCTATGATGGCCCATGGGGACATGGTGATGTCACCCCAACAGATGGACTTCATTGAAAACAAATAAGTCACTGCTCCTCATACTCTGTCATCCTTCCAGGTCCCTTCGGTTGCAGCAATCCTGCTGCCACTCGTACTAATGCCTGATTAAAAAAGACATCCATATAAAGCCGTGTTTGTGGGTGGAATATCCCTTCAGTCCCACAGAGGCACAGAGCTCCCCAGCCCTGCTGGGCAGGCAAAGCTGTGGCTGTGCACGCACACACAGAGACAGCACACAACACACACACAGGGTCATTTGGGTGATGGTGACGAGTGACAAAGCCCTTTAGCCCTGCCCGTGGCCAGTGCAGAGGCCTTTCCTTCTCCAGGGCTTGGTGCTTCTGGCAAAGCTCACGTGGAATGAAAATGCCTGTAATTTTCTGAAATTCCTTAATCCTGCTCATTTTCTCCCTTTCCCCAAAAGCTCAGCAGCCGCAATGGTCTCCCCGAGCCCACCCACTAATTACAAGACATGAGCTCAGCCAACGGCCAGCCAGAAACAACACCACGGGGCTGGGCCCGGCTCACCAGCACCGCTCATGTTTTTGCGTCCTCTGTGCCGCAGCTCGCAGCAAGCTGCTGAAGAGCAAATCACAAAGAGCTCAGTAACGCTACAGCGGCCAAATCAAAAGGCGTACAGCAGCCTTTCCTCCTTCCTCCTGCAGTGATCCTGACTTCCCACGAGAGACCAACCCACTACTGCACAGCAGTAAAATGTCTGCATGCTGCTTGCCTTGGCGTAAGACGCTCTTTTAGGTCTCTCCCTTCTCTTTTTGGCCACCAGTTTCCTCCAAACTCCAACCGATTAAATTTGCCCGGAAAGGCCAAGCACTGGGGCAGCACTGGGAGAAGGGGAGTTGCTCACAGGAGGGTGGCATTTAGCAGAAAGCGTCTCCTCCAGAGGAATCAGATCAGAGCTCCAAGGAGGCCGGGCTAAAAATAAAGGCTGAGCTCGTGGGGCAGTTGTGTGGTGGGAACACGGCTGCGGTGCATCCCTCGGTGTGTTCTTAGCAGGCACGGCTGAAAAGATCGGTAGCCAGTGCTGTTCGTGGAAGGGCATTTGTTTTGTTTAGCTTTTTAATTCTACGTTCACATTCGTGGATTTACGGTAACTCAGTTTCCTTCCCTAAATTGCCCTGGTCTGTGGTGGAGGGTGGCTGCTCCCTGGCTGGGCTACCTTGATTTCTTGGGCTGCTTTTCCTGTCCTGCTTTCCCTGCGAGGAACAGGCGTGTTCAGCCCCTGCAACCCAACAAGCGAGCTGCGAACCCCCGTGCTGCACCCGAGGAGGGAGCATCCCTCCGCTGGGTGTTATCCCTGCACCCGACCCTAGTGCAACGAATCAGGGATCGCACCGCAGCTTGTGAGCGTGCATCGCACCGGGAATCGTGGCCAGCGTGGGCTGATGGCAACTGCGAGGGGTCCGGGAAGGGTGCGGGTGCGGGTGCGTGCCTGTGCCGGCGGCCGCGGTGTTTCTGGGGCTGCAGTGCCACCTGCTGTCCCCGCCGCCCTTTGCGGGGGACCCCCCGGCTCCTTTGCCGCGAGAAGCCCGAGCTCTGCCCCTTCCCCAGCCCCGGGGGCCGGCGCGGATTTGCCTGCTGGAAATGGTGTCTGGAAAATGTAAGGAAGTAAGGGAAAGGCAGTGGGGAAAAGTCAGTGTTAGGTCGGAGGGATGGAGCGAGGGGCACCCACGGGGATGTCACCACGCTGCCACAGAACCTCAGGACCCTCCAGACTTGGGCTGTGGTTTCCTCTGGATAGTCCCTGTGGTTGTGGGGTCCTGCAGGGGCTTTAGCCAGCGTTACCCTATTATCTCTGCTCCTCCCTATAGGCATAATCTGTGTTTTCCCCCAAGGGGAAGTGCTGACGTGGCTGGAGCAGACATCCCCATCCCACAGCTCTTCCTCAACTCTTTTCAGCCTTAAAAAGACAAAAATACCTTCTTGGGTAACCCATCACTGTCATCAACCTCTCAGCTAGGAGGAGAGTTCCTGTGCCAAAAGAAATGCCAGCTCCTCCATTTACACTGAGCAAAGGATGGAAACCTAAAGGAAAAAAAAAAAAAAAAGGCAAGTGAAAGCCAGCTCCAGACTGGACAGACATTTTTCAGAAACAACAGCAAAAAAGTTTGGAGGAAAGCAAACATGTGCTGAGCAAACATTTCCATGAAAATGCTGCAGCGTGAGCCGACCCAACGCCACGCAGATGGGCAGGCGATGCCGCAGGAGTGCCCGTGCCTTTTTGCCTTCTGCCTGTTTATGCGTTTGAATGCTTTGATTTTGCATGAAAGTGTCTTGGATTGCTGACACCTGACCGCTGAACAACACTGTCTTCTTTTCCCTGGAGGAGATGTGCAGCATTGCCGCATCTCCACCATTCGGCATTTCGTGGGCTTCCACTGTTTTCTTACAGCACCACTGGGGCTGGCTGGATGTGACCCCCTCCCTCAACTTGGACTCAGCCAAAATGAAGCAGGCAAAGTAAAACCAAGGGGAAACTTGGCAGTGGCAGCTCCTTTCGCAGGCTCCTTGCACTGGGTCATAAGGAAGCGGCCCACGGAGAGGTGGGCATGTTCCAGTCTGCTGTATGTGTCCTGGGGAGCTGGGGAAGTGGGCCAGGGAGAGACCGGATCCTGGAAAGCATCCCATACTGCGTCCCAACCCCGCACAGAGCAAAGGGTTTGGGGTTTTGGCCACCTTTTGAATCAGCAGCTCTTGGGACTGGAGCACTTGCCAGGAGCTGCCTCCTGCTGCTCCATCCTGGCACTGAGCGCCTCGCTTCAGCTCTGGGGCTGGTGGAAGCCCCTCTGCCATCCAGATCCCTGCTGGTGACGTGCCCTGCTCCTCCCCTGTGGTTCTCCCTGCAGCTCATCGTCATGCTCAAGCATCCCTTCGGGATTCATCCTGGCCCCCTCCCCACCTCTCCATCCCCCCAAAGACATAAGAGCCTCTCCAGCACGCTCTGCTCCAGCGTCCCAGCTCCACGGGCCAAGTATTCACTTGGTGCCAAGCTGGCAGGCAGCTCGCTTTCCTGGCACGTGGCCTCCTTGGCTCCCCGTTCAGAACCACGTATTTTATTATTTATTTCTAAAATAATTTGATTTTCCCCCTCTTTAAAATCCTCCATTGGTTTTAATGAGGTGGCTATGGACATACAGCCCTGGTGAGGCCGGCACACATCCAAGAGCAGAAAAGCGGAGGTCTGGGTGCTGGCACCCAGTGTGAGGCAGCCAAAATCATCCTTCCCTCACTAAAAAAAAAAAAAAAAAAAAAAAAAAAAAAAAAGAGCAGGACCAAGAGATATTCAGAGTATTTTCTTTTATACCAGTGTGCCTTGGGTCTTCCAATTGCACCTCTAAGCAGAGACCTTTGCCGCGGCTCCTGGGGACCCAACATGGAAATGCAGCCCCAAGGAGAGGGGAGCGCTGCATGGGGGCTGCCACTGCGGCCCGAGAGCTCCCAGGGGTCCCAGTACACGGCAGAGAGGGCTGAGCCAGCCCTGCCAAGGGCTGAGCCCCAAAACAGCAGGGCTGAGCCCTGAAAGCCCCACAGGCCTTGCCAGGCCCCCCAAACACCTCCGTCCCTCCACCCCGATGTTGTTCTTTCATTTTATTTTTAGACCTGCTGCTCCCGTTAGCTCTTTTCTATTTGTTTTTGGTTCTTATTATTCCTGGCTTCTCCCAGTGTTTTGCTTTCCCTCCTTAGCCCTCATCCGGATGTTTATTCTCCCTGCTTGTTTTTCTACTTTCCCAAGGTGCCTCCTGGCTGGGAGCTGGGCAGGGACCAGCATTTGGGGTGGGTCGGGCTCCAGAGCATCGCCCAGCAGCAGCAGACCGGGTGGTGCTCTCTCCTTCCCCTGGGTTTACTGGGAATCAAACCTCGGGTCCGTGGGTTCCCAAGAAAATTCCCTTGCTGCGCCTGTGGTCACGGGCTGCAGCTGGGTACCCACGGACACACTTCATCAGGACATCCAGCTTTTGATCAATAGCCCCATTTTTTCTCAGCACCAGCAGAGACCACTTGGGAGGTTTTTGGGGATGTTCTCTCTATGGGAAAAGCAGCAGAAATGGGCACTGAGTGCAAACGGGAACCCACTGGAACTCCCAATCACAGAATTGTAGGGGTTGGAAGGGACCTCAGGAGATCATCTAGTCCAGCTCCCCTGCAAAAGCAGCTTCCCTACAGCAGGTCCCACAGGAAGGCGTCCACATCCCCTGCTTTTCCCCCCTCTCCCTTTGACCTCATTGGCTGGGCCTTGGGGCACCCGGAAAACGAGGCACTGCCTTGCTGTGCTCCCACCTACCTAAAAAGCCTAAAACTAAAAAATTTTCTCTTTGCCTCACTTTAGGGCAAATATACCCGTGTCCACCCCTGCTCCCGCCACGCTTGGCTGGCTCTGGCTGCTGTATCACATCCACACACTTCTCACTTCCCCCACCACGGCTGCTGAATTTCACATAAACACAAGCACATTCCTGCATTTGCTGCAAGAACTGTCCTGGGTTCTCCTGATAAATAATTTATTCCAGTGCAAGGGCGCAGATTCCTACTTATTTTACTCTTTTGGGGTTTATCTGCTTTACTCTTCCCCTGAAATTTGCGTTTGGGATTTTAAAGGGCTGGTGGGGAGCTCTGCGCCTGTGTATGGGGGATTTTTATTGCTCGACTTCAAAGCGGTGCAATAACAAGAGCGAGCGTTCAGGTAGGGCAAAGCTCTTTCTTCTTCCCATCTGCAAAAGTGTGCCAGAGGACACAAAGGCATCCCCACACACACAGCGTTACGGGGGCCTGGGGGGACTTAAAGCAGAGTGGGATGAGGATTTTGCATCTAAATACTGTTATTTTTGGATGGATAAAACAGCTTACGCAGCCCAAACTGTCAGGATCCTTTAGGCTTAGAAGGGGGGGGAAATCAGAAGGAAACGCATTTTGGAAGCAAAACACAGCAGCTTGGTCAGTAGGAGGCCAAAGTCCAGTTTTCTGTGGAAATTCATGGGATCAGGGTCAGGGCATTGGCTCTGCGCAAGCAGGACCCTGGGACCAAGTCCGTCCTTGTGCAGGTCTGC
>VXAV01009984.1:54576-69981 GCA_013399715.1 Alectura lathami | reverse complement strand
TTGGAGCGGGTCCAGAGGAGGGCCACCAAAATGATCAGAGGGCTGGAGCATCTCTCCTGTGAGGAAAGGTTGAGGGAGTTGGGATTGTTCAGCTTGGAAAGGAGAAGGCTCCGGGGAGACCTCATTGCGGCCTTCCAGTACTTGAAAGGAGCTTACAGGCAGGAGGGGGACCGACTCTTTACATGGGTGGATAATGGTAGGACAAGGGGGAATGGGCTAAAAGTGAAAGAGGGGAGGTTTAGGTTGGACATCAGGAAGAAATTCTTCTCTGAGAGAGTGGTGAGGCGCTGGCACAGGCTGCCCAGAGAAGCTGTGGATGCCCCATCCCTGGCTGTGTTCAAGGCCAGGCTGGATGGGTTCCTGGGCAGTTTGATCTAGAGAGCTAGTGGCTGGCAGCCCTGTCCACGGCAGGGGGGGTGGAACTAGGTGATCTCTGGGGTCCCTTCCAACCCAAGCCATTCTGTGATTCTATGATTGTTGCTTGCTCATGGCTTGGGATGAAAGCGGAAGTTGGAAAACCATGGGGAAAAAATATTTTATCCTTTAATGCGGAGAAATTGGGTTCATCTGCACCCAGAAATGGAACTCAGCCTCCTCCGGGATATCAGGTGTAGCCCAGGGCACCGCCCTCATTGTGCTCACACACTGTCCTTCCTCGTGGTGACAAATGCGTGCAGCTCGTGCTGCTCCAGCATGCGGCTCATCTCTTGCAGCCTTTGGCTACTCCTTGCTCCAATTAATTTTGGTCCCCAATTTATTCAGCTCCCAGAGGCTGTAGCTTCCAAATCTGCATCATATTCTCTTTCCAGGTGGGGACATGGATGGCAGCTCTGCCCTAAGCTGGTCCTCATGGTGGGAGCAGACACCCCAACCGTGCTCAGCCCTAGCCCTGCTGGTGGCAGAGGAGCCATGGGTGCACACAAAGCACAGGCACACACGTGGCCATATGTCCCCAGGGGCAACTCTCAGAGGTCGCCTGATACCTGAGGGTCTCATTTCCACCTCACCACTGCGGGGTGCAGCCCACACCAGCTCCCCCATCCACTGCCTTCATTGCAAAGGGGAAGGGGGGTATTTTTCTCCTGACTGGTTGTCCCCGATGTCACCTAACCCACGGATGACATCTTGGTGCGAGGGCGTTTGCTAGCACCCAGCACCAGCCAAGACACAGATTTGTCCCCATTTTGTCCCCTTCCTGATGGCTTAGGGCTGCAGGTCTGTGCGCTGGGTCAGACTGGTGCAAGCTGCTGTGGTGCCACGGACCGATCTGAGGAGCATCACCTGGAAGGGGACGTGCTGGCAAGGGGCTGGCAGGCGCATGGGGTCACTTCACTTCCATCACAGGGGAACACCTCCACATCCAGGAGGCAGCCGCCATCTCCCAGCACCTCTGCAGGGAGCTGCTGCTCCAATTTTGCCACCCCACAAAATGAGGCAGGAGGGAGAAAATGCAATTCCTCATCTCTCTGGCAAAGCCTTCTCTAACAGATGAGCTCTGACCTACTTGGCGCTGCAGCCAGATGTTTAAGTTTGTGGATGCAGCCACATGTCCGCAGGCCCTGCAAGGAAAGTTTCATTCCTGCTTGCTTATGTGGGCTCCTGGGCAGAGGAGCTGGGTTTTGTGTGAAAAACTGGTTTGTGGTCCAGTCCTGAAGATTTTTAAAGGAAAGAAATGGAAAAGATGGGAACATGCCGTGTCTTTTTAGGGGCAAAACAAGGGGCATTTGAGCAATGATTTGCAACAAGTTCCAACTGGCCACTGCTGAAAAAAAATCAGAGGTGGCTTCTCAGAGGGTGACAACTTCAGAGCTCTTGGCTTGGCATTGGTTATATTCTTCTGTGGGATTCCATACTTGCCGGTAGCCAACATATTCCGGGTCCGTGATTCAGCAGATATGTCTTCATTCCCTCAACAAATCCCTTTTTTACCATGCAAATGGCAGAGCAGCATCTCTCCTCCCATGCTGCTGGCTTCGCAGTTCTGCATCTGGAAAACAAGGAATATTGAGTTCCTGACATCATCTATAGCTTGTCCTCCTGCAAAGCACCCCAAGTGACGGCGTGGGTTTGGAAGGGTACCTTGAGAAAGCTGATATCCTGTGATGTGACTTGGATGCAGATCAGCTGGATCCCACTGGGTTTATTCAGCGGGGGCACCTGATTGATTGTAATTTAATTTGCAGCTTCTGTTGTTCTTGAAGTTACTGTGGTTTCAAAACTGTAAGTCAGACCACGTCAGCACAAGGGGAAGAGGGAGTTAAATACAGGAAAACACACAAAAATAAATCATATTGCATGCATATTTGTGTTCAGTTTTTAAGGGTACATGTTCACAGCCCATCCGTTCCAAATCACAAATAACATACCGACGTTTGGTTTGGGTATTAAAGAAGATGGTGATATGAGCTGAAAAACTGAGAGCTGCACGTCGTTGGGGTATGTTCTCTCTGTCAGGGAACATCTGGCAGGTGAGACAAACACTTTTTGTGCTGGAGACAGCAGGCTCTGAGCCTAGTGAGCCAGCAGCAGGGGAAAACTCCATCCTGCAGCCTGCTGGGGAGGGTATTTCCAGGGCAGCCAAGTCCCTGCTGCATGCGAGTCCCTCTGACATTCGTTTTCCTTATTTAAAGGCAGTTGAGATGTGAAAAGTCTGAATGGTACCAGAATAAGGACTAATATCCCCCAGCCCTCTCACAGAGCCGATCTCCTTGCAGTTTCCTGGCACGGATGCTCCCTTTGGGCTGCTCTTAGGGCTGCAGTTGGTGTGGGATGTGCAGCTCCTCCTTGGGCCACCCTTTGTGAAGAGGAGGCAGCTGTGATTGCACCCCATGACAACCTTGATCCTGGCCATTCGTTAGGATGCTCAGGGCGCTCTCCCGACCTGGGTTCCTATCTCCCAGCCGCCCTGCTCGACCGACACCATCCTATTTTCTGCAGAGCAGCTTCTCTGTGCATGGCTGAGCCCCAGTGCGATCACCCAGCCCCTTCCCAAAAAGCCCCCAGCCATCAGCACCCGGTCTCCTGCCCGGCCCCAGGACGCTGCTGACACTGGTGCCTGTGCTGAGGTTTGTACCAAGGCTTCCACAAGGTGGCACCCGGAGACCTGGGCTTCCCCTCCCTGCAGGACCCGGCGCTGCCATCACTGCATCCCTTCGCTGGGGATGGGGAAGGGGGCGACTGAGGGCTTTCAGTGACAGCAGCCACCAAAAATCCCATAGCGCCACCACAGCAAAGCCGAGAAAAAAAAAAACAGAGAGTGGGGAACAGCCAGAATTCCCTATTTGCCCCCGGAGAGCTGTCTCCTTCTGTGGGTCTTCTTTGTAATTCCTGCTTTATCCCCCGGCCCCGCACGCTCTCGCCCGCGGGTGAGCCCCGCGCCCGTCCGTTCCCCCGCCGCCCGCACGNNNNGCCGCGCTCAGGGCGCGGAGCATCTCTGGAGCGGGGACGGGGGGCTGGGGGGTGCGGCACGGGGACGAGGGGGCTCCGGGGAGACCCCGCTTCCAGTGGGCAGCCTTCCAGTGCCTGAAGGGAGCTCATAAACAGGAGGGAGCCCGACTTTTTGCGCGGGCACATAGTGACAGGAGAAGGGGGAGTGGTTTTAAACTGAAGGACGGGAGATTTCGGCCGGGTGTTGGGGGGAAATTCTTTACTCAGGCTGCCCAGAGCAGCTGTGGGTGCCCCATCCCTGGGGGTGCTCAAGGCCAGGCTGGGTGGGCCCTGGGCAGCCTGAGCTGGTGGGGGGCAGCCAGCCCCCGGCAGGGGCTCGGGCTGGGGGGGGGCTTTGAGGTCCCTTCTGACCCCAAGCCATTCTATGACTTTATGACTTTGTGATTCTATGGTTAATGTTGCATGGTGACGTTCAATGACAAAGAAGCAATGCAAATCTACTGGTCTTCGAAGGGAAGCCTCAAATAACCCCATTCCAAATCGGAGTCTTTCCAGCCTGCAGCCCAGACTATGAATATTGTAGGTATTACATATCTTTGTATGATATTTGTTAAATATTTAAGATTGGAGAAGAGATTTTAGCCTAAATGACTGCCTGAAGTTGTGGCATTAGATTATTGCCGGGACACACAGATGAACAGAAGTTTGCTTTTGGATCGGGGCTCTTAATATTTTGTGTCAGGTCAGGCAGCCACTTCCCAAAGGCCAGAGACCGGTCACAGCTCATCCTGCATGGGGCTAGGAAGGGAGGAAGGGCATCAAGCACATAGCAAGGAGTCCTGATAGGCCTGCAAACCCCAGTGTTCTTGGGCATCGTCTGCCCTGAAATGAATGTGTACGCTCTGCAGAAGGTGCTTATAGGCTGTTTTTCAAGATATCATCAGTTTTTATAGGGGAAATTTCTTTGTTATTTGCCACATCCATCAAACTCACCCATGGCTCTCTCTGTCCCTCTGGCCAATGCAATCCCTTGGTGTTTCCTGGGAAAGCCCCCAGCGAGCAGCTGCAGGATGGTGCTGAGCCCACGTGCAGACACTTGCGCCCGGCAGTGGCTTCAATGCGTTACAAGGAGAGATCCCACCCGGGGGACCCATGGCCGGCAGGGTGCATTCGCAGCCCCCCTCCCTTTGGGCTTCCAGGTGCGATGCTTTCTGCCAACACCCAGGGGATTTTCACACATGCTGGGCAGCAGGGAGGAGAAGAAGAAATTCTCCTTGGCAACCCCATATGTTTTCCTCTTTCCCATCCGCAGCACCGGAGCCCAGGGGCTGGCACCACAGGCAGGCTGGCAGGAGGGTGAAGTGACGTCAGGTCTCCCCAAATCCGACTGCATGGCCAACGTCCTGCTGCGTGCCACTGCGGTAGGGGCTGTTTTCCTCCCGCAGGCACCTTTGGGCCCTGGCAGTAATCTCGAAGCATCTGCTCCAAATCATCAAGGATTACAGGAATTAAAGAAAAAACCAATTAGAGGCCCGGGGTCCTGCAAGCAGAAATCCGTTTAACCTTAATCCCGCAGGGAACAGGACTGCTGCCCCTTCCCAAAAGGCAAAGGGACAGTCGCCCCTTCTGGATGGTTTTTTTGTGTGTGTGTGTTTGTGTTTTGGTACCATCCCCTCTCAGCCCAAATTTACCTATTTTTACCTGCTCGTGCTCGTGCAGGAAGGGCATATGTGGCCTTTGGGACTGTCCAGCCCTCTGTCCCACCACGAACACCTTCACGGGCTCAGCTCAGGCAGAGAGGGCTGGCACTTGGCTGGCAATTCAGAGTGGAATTGCTGTTCTAGTTCATTAGGGGGATCCCTCCCTTTGGGAGGCTCTCCTATTTCTTCTGGTTCTGTAGGATCTCCTCCAGCTGGCTAAATCTTTCACCTGCAGCCCTAAACCCTTAAAAATTTAAATGCATTATCCGTGGAGTGTGTCCAGTGTGAGTGACAATCACCGTGGAAAGTGTGCTCTGATCAGCACTGGGTCCCTCCCAGGTGTGATGGCATTAGTCTGTACTTGCTTGCATATTTTCGTCAAGAAGAGATCATATCAAACACAATCAGTGCTTTAATTTTTAATAGTTGGGGGGAATAAGTCTTAAATTACCATTCAAATATTTTTTCCACAATTCTACAAGATGAATGTTTGTTTGTTTTACTTCCTATGGTGCCAAAAGGGCAATCCCAGTGGAGCTTCCAGGCAGCTGGTGCTGTGCCATGGTTTCCCACAGGTATTCCATATTGTGACATCGTGATAAAAGCTGACCCAGGTGGGAGGGCTGCTAAGGGAGAACCACAGCCCCCAAAGTGCTCCTGTCCCTTCACACGTGGTTTCCAGGTTCCAGGAGCTCTTCACTTGTGCCTCCAGTCGCCACGGTGGGCACATACATATCCTTTTTTCCATATACATATATTTCCCAAGCTGTTAGATCACGCACAACCACGTCCTACCCGTTAGTACGTGGCTGCGTGTGTGCCTATGAGCTGAACAAGAACTCATTGTGCTGAACTGAGCACCGTGTTCAGTTCCAAAGCGCTTCCTCAGGTACCCCCAGCTTGCCCCAGCTGTGCTGGCTTTGGGGTCTGGCACCTCCGGCGTCTCTGTGGCGGAGGGGCTGGGATGCAGTTTGGGACTGGGAGGCTGGGAGGCGAGGACACATCCATTCTGGGAGCGTATGTAGGGCTGGGTCATCGGCACGCTTCATCCTTGCTGGATGTGAAGCCTTGAACATTGTTTTAAAATGCGTATTTTCTGGAGTCAGATGAATGAAATTTGTCCATGGGTCTTTTTGTGTCTCCAGATCCTGATGTAATCTCTGGTTTATGGAGATGGAGGAGTGGTTTGTATCTCTTGCATCATGTCTGCCCCTTATTCTCTTTACAGGAAGACCTTCTGTCCTTGTCATACAGCTTTAACACTAGAAGCGTCACTGGAAGTCCTGTTGCTTTTAGCTCTTAAAACTTTGCTTAGGGCTCATCTGAAGCCACGAGAATGGAACCCAGAGATTTATTACAAAGACTGATTATGAAGGATTTTCACTTCTCAGCAGCACAGTAAAACTGCCAGGCTGACGTGTCAGAGTGAGCTGGGGCTTCTCTCACATCTGGCACTCAGAAGTTTGGGTTTGTCCGTAATATTCCTCGTCTCCTCTATTTCCCTGCTCTAGAGTGGTGAATCCAGGAGGCAGACCTGAAGAAATTTGACAGCACAAATGCTGTGCTGTGAGATGCTGAGCTCCCTCACGTGCCAGCTGGACACAACCAGCCCTGACTTCTGCCAACGGTGTTCATTGAGGGATTCTCCTTGCCAATGAACATTTGTGTGACAGCATTTCCAGGCGGTGCCTTTTCCTAGGACCAGTTTCAGAAATTTCTGTAAGTCAGAAATGAGGGAAGGAGCGTGGCCACACAGCACCTATGGATGTGTACTGCTTCCATCGCTCACACAAGTGCTGGTGGAAAACATTCTCACCCTCCTGCTTGACAGCTAGCTTCCATTTGACTTACAAAGCACCTGGCCTGGGAAACCTGGGCCAGCACCTTTTGTTGGCACACGTGATGAGCTATCTGTTTGGTGCCCATCATGAGGCAGAGCCCTTCTATCTCACGTGGCTGCTGCCCGCCTCACCCAGCTCCAGCACAGTGAGGGTTTTCTTAATGGATCTCTAGATTTTCCTACAGCCTGGCAGCACAGCCTCTTCTGGCTTCACAATGGAGAATTGCAAGGGTGGGAAGAGATTTCTCCTAGGCTCTGTTACATATCTTGTCACAGAGTTTTTAATGTCCGGCTGGTTAACCCCCTGACAATGGTGATTTCGTGCTGTTCTTTCAGGATCTGGCCTAATGGCCACTGAAGCCGGCAGGAACCTCTCTGTTAGTCTTAAGAGTGTTTGGGTCCGGCATGGAATGATAGCAAGATTCAACTCAGAGCTCAGCAGCCCATGCTGAAGGAAAGATCATTTATTTATGCTACAAGTAAGTATTACACTCCTATTAAATAAATAAATGAAACACTTCATTAATTACACCCACTTTGCATTTGGCCACCAAGGAGTCCCTTTGCTCCCCAGCTCTTTGTGTCTGCTGATACTTTGCTGCTGCCCCCAGGCATTTTGTGGCTTCTCTGAGTCTTGCACCCACGGCTTGGTTGCAGACAAAAGATGCAAACGGGATCAGCGATGCTGGGCCAAGGCTCTGGGAGCTTCCCGAGCTCTCAGATGCATGCAGTTGGAAGGTGAGACTTGGAAACCTGGTGTGGCTGAGCCAGTTTCGTAACACAAACAAAACCGAACAGAAAAAGCATATCTGTGTATGTACAGTGACATATAGAGGTGACATGTGAGCAGCAAGTTCCAATGCCCGGAAGGCCAGGAGAGCCTCGGCAAGGTGACTTATTCCCAACAAAGCACAGGAAATGGTTCAGAGTAATAAAGAAAACAAATGAAACCCGTGCTGCAGTGCTGCTATATCAGCCTTTCTTCCGTCACCCTGTCACCCCGTGTGGCTGCGACCCTGCACCCCCCCTTGGCGCAGGCGGCCCGCTGGCTCCAGCAGGACCACGGGGATGCTGAGGAGCAATGCTCACGGAGGTTACACTTTGCAGGATCAGGGGTGCACACGGTGACAGCTCAGTCCCGCTTCCGCAGTGCGAGAGAGCAGAAAAAAAAAATGGCATTTTTGATGAAACAGTGGAAGCAGCGGGGATTTACTAAAAGAGTGTTACGCTGTCCTTGCAGCTTGCTCGGTTTGCTGTTGCTAGCAGTTCAGATATTGTCCAAGCTGTCCTGCTCATCAGAGCATGAACTCAGAAAACACTTAGCCACTACCAGCTCTGTGCATTATTTCAGCTGGAAGAACCATGGTAGGTAAAGTAACAATGATGGATCTAAACGATAATAAAGTCTCCCTGTTGAAAATTTTAAGTGCTATACAACTATTTTTAGTGACCTCTCCAGCTGAGATAATGCAGAAAGCTAACTAGATGTGAACATCCATCTTAGGTGAATTGATTCTTTCGGTTTGCAAACCAAGGTGAAATGCGGGAGGTTAATGTTCATGCTCCAATACAAGAGATATCAGCTATATAAAAAGGCGTACACTGTGCATGTAAAGAAATAACCTATTAAATATCTAATGTGGGTGCAATGTTTTTTCCCCTTTGTGCAGGTTTATTTCTGTAATGGACATTCATTTGAGCCCGAATGTCTCCTCCTCCCCCTGCTCCTTCTGTGTGTGTGTGTGCATGATGTGTGCAGGCAGGAGCGAGGATTTCTGTCTTTGATTCAGGAAAACAAAGGGTTCCTGGGTGGGGTGGTCTGACAGCACATGGGAAGAAGGGATTTAAATTTGATTCTCCAAAATAGAGACACTATTTTTAAAGTTCTAAAATGGATCAAACACATCCCAAACCTGAGTTCTTGGGTCAATATTTTTAAATTCAGAACCTTAAAAGGAAGCAACTATGTCCAGATTTTTAGCTTCCAAAATAAAAGGGCAGAGCACTTGCACAGAGAAGCAGAGCGCTGGGTGCTTGTGCAACACGCAGCATGTCTCCCGGCACAGCTGCGGCAAACTCGTCGCTTCCCAGAGCTCGTTTATCTCGGAAGGGCTCCACGTCCAGCAGCTCAGCCTGCTCCCCTCCTCTCCCAGCCCTCAGATGGCAATCAGCAACATCAATAAATAATAGGACAAATACTTGTCTCTACAAAACAAGCCACAGACAGAGCAGCTCTTTCACTTTACTTTTGGGCTGTGTTGCAACTCTTAATTTTTTATATTTCATCTGTTTAAAGCCCCACGCCTACAAACACTCAGTTTGGAGATGGTGCCCTTAAAAGCCAACGGGTGATGAAGTCTTAGGATGGGTGAGAGGCGAGACCTGAAGGTGCCACCCGTCAAGTCCAAGGATGGACTTCCACCTTCCACCGTAAGGAAGGTTTTCAGCTGGGTTCTTGGGACTCTGTTTAGCAAAGAGCTTTAGGAACAGAGAAACGAGGCTGTTGACCTCTTGGCTCCTGGCGACAGTGAGTTTCCAACAGAAGCAAAGCGAAGGGAGAAAAGGGCAGACACCAGCTAAAACACTGTAGTAAGAATGCGTATTAGCACTCGCATGGTAATAAAATGAAACATCACTGGGAAAAACATCTTTAAAAAGTTAAAAAGAGATGAGCAGATCTGCGAAGGAGCCATGAACTACATGCTGACAAGTACCAGCGGGGCTCTGGCATTGCTTCAAGAGCTGTTCCCCATGCAGATACCGCACCGCTGGAGCCCTGGAGTACTTCTGACCCACAGGTGACCCACGCGGCAAATCTGCTGGGAAATACTCCAGCGCGTTAAGCATGACAATCAAACTGGTAAGCATCGCTCTTCCAACTCTTGAGGATGTTAAGGGATAAAAAGGATCACAGGATGAGTGGGAACAATACTCACAAGCTCAACTTTGGCCTCGGGAGTCTCATCCACCTCTGCAGTCAATAGGCAGAGACGAGCTTTCGCAGGCGGGGAACTTGATTAGAGAGCTGAGCAGGGTTAAAACTGCCCGGATCTTCTTGCTGGGAAGGGCGGAGGGGGAGGAGGTGGGAGCGTCTCTCTGGGCTACAGAGCCAGATTGACAGGGCTGGATTACGGCACGGCTGGGATTAGGGGCCCTGCGTCACCCACCCGGCGACGGCCCCTCTCCCGCTGTCTGCGGAGATCAACCTCCGCTGTGTCATCCTGGGGACGTCTGGCCCCGGTGGCTGCTGGCCTTTGCTGGGAAGCAGAGGGCAGCAAGCGCAGGAGAAAGTGACTGCGAGCCAAGGTGATTTTGGACAATGACCCAGAAAGCCTTCCCGCAGACATAGAGAACCACCTGGCCTGACGAGCGGGTTCCAGAACAGATGTCCTGGTAGAGATGCTTAGGGGAAATCATGTTTATTTCAACTTAGAGACTGAGCAATTTGCTCCCAGTTGCATGTCCTTGTATATCGTTGAAGCATCTGAAAACGCTGGAGCCTGTGTCCCCAGGTGTGACTGGGTTCATTGTGTGTTTCATGGGGAAGTACCCTTCAATGTGAGGTTCCAGAAGAAGAGCTGTCATTCTGGCCTCGATATCTTGGTATTGCAACAGTGTGCTATGCAAGCATTTCAAGAATTGCTGCTGCAGAAGCACGTGCATTACAATAGGTAGCCCAGCCAGGTGAAATCTGGATCAGTGGGATCTTTGTTCTGAGCAGAGCTGCTGCTGGTCGTTGAGAGAATATCCAACACCACAGTTCTCCAGCTGAAACAAATCGTGTCCTGCTCTCCTGTTGTAGAGCTCTCCACCGCAGTCAATGGGTATTGAAAAGAGAAGATGATGCCTTCTTTTTGCTCTTGCCCTAGTGAAGCCCCCAGTAATGTGTCACTGAGGGTTACTATGGAACTGTTGAATAAATGCTGAGGAGCTTCTGCTCATCAATGCTCCTACCACTATATTATGAGAACCCTTCTTTTCACATCTTTATCACACTGCTAGCACATAACCAAAAAAAAAAAAAAAAAAAAAAAAAAAAAAAAAAAAAAAAGTACCAGGAGGAGCAGCTTTAAATGGAAATAAAGAGATATGTCTAAATCCTTGAGGTTGTTAGGGATATCTCAAGTGGTTTAGTCCAGATGTATCTGCACTCAGAAATTAAAACAGATGAGGACACTGAGGTTCATCACTTATCCTATTAAAGCATCAGGAGAGCACCTGACTGGGGGTGCCTTGGACCAGTCAGCACCACCCACCAGGTCCTGGAAGTCCATAGCTAGCACGGGCTGCAGAGGCTTTCCCACCTGCATTATAGTCACAGCCACTTGCTTGCTTTGGGGGATAAGAGGGCTGACCAGCACAGAGCAGGCCACCCCTGACCACGGGCAGCACCACCAGGACACATCGTTTAGCAGCACAGACACGGCAAAGCGGTTCCTGTCCGTGATTCTACTGTGACAATAAGGAGCCTGTGCTGGAGGAAGGTGTGTTTGGGCTGTGAAGGGACAGCACTGGGCACTGTCACTGTTTTTAGGGTCATGGTGCCACTGTACCTGTCCCTGTCCTCCAAGGAGGGCTGGGGGGAATAAATACATCAGCCCACTCTGCTTTTGTGGTGTTTGAAGCTGGAAACTGCCACCCAATCCTATTTTTTTATTCGTTTGTTTGTTTATTTGTTTGTTTTTGTGGAGTCTGTGTTGCAGATCAAAAAGTAGCAGGGTTAAAAGGGCTCCCTGGGGAATTTCTGGCTTTTTTTTTTTTTTTTTTTTTTTTTTTTTTTTTTTTGGGCCAGGGAGAGCTTAAACAGAAAATCATGAAGAGAGGGGAGGCATTTCCAGGACTTTTGCTGGGGGTCTTGCCTGTCCTGAGATGGAAAGGAACAAAACTCCAAGGGCTTTCTCCATCATCATCCCCATGCCAAGAACGGAGGCCGATAGAGTGCAAAGTGCTGCATCCCTCAGGGGATCTAACGTGGCGCTTTCTTTGGTTCCCAGACAGGTCTCACCTCCACTCCGGGGGAAGTACAGAGACGTCAGCCCAAGATTCGGGATCCTCTGTGGGTGCCCTGGAGAGAGGAACAGGGAGAGGACAGGTCCAGGTTTGGCACCATGCCCTTTGTGGCCTCCCACATCTCCATCCTCCCCCTGTTTAGATCTTCTGGAAGAGAAATAAATAAGAATGGGAAAAGCCAACGCAAGGCATTGCTGAGGGAGAGGTGTGGGCATGGCCGAGGGTGTCATGCTCTCTCTCAAGGCATCAGCCAGGGGTAACTGGATCTGAGATGGACTCTGATCCTCCCAAGCCTTTAATTGGATGCGCAAAAAGTCCAAAATGCAACTGACTCTCGTGGCTCCCCTGGCCGTGAGGTGCACCGGCTCCTTGCCACACAAGGGCACTTGCTAATGAACCAAGCCCCTTTTCTAACCCCCAGCTGGAGCTCCCAGGCCAGCAACCCGAAGCTGGCCCAGGTAAGGGAGCCTGCCAGCCAACAGGGTGCTGGTGTTGGGGAAATATTGCACGCATTCCCAGACACCCACATTTATTCTGTTCTGCAAAGAAAATAATGTAACTGGGCGAGGGGCAAACAGCAGCGGCAGGGCAACGGGGGATGCTGCAGGGCGACAGCATGGATTTCCGAGGCTCCTGCACTCCCCAGCCCTCCCTGCTGCCTGTTTCCTCCCCTGCAGGGCCGGGGGCTGGGACAATGCGCCCCGGCTAAGTGGGGCCTTCTGTCCCCAGCTGCACCAGGGCCAGGCTTGCCCCAACCTGCAAGCCTTTTGCTTCCCTTCTTTTCGCTCTTGCAAAATCAATTTGCGGACAGCTCCCTCATTTTTCCCCCTTGCAAACTTACTAGCTATTCAGCCTCGGCGGGCACTCGTAAGCATCCTTTGTCCCAGGGAGGGCTGGAGCCCCCTTCATTAGCAGTGATTACCCTGAGCAGTTTGACAGCCTCCCAGCCCGCTTACAAGACTTTCCCATTCAGCCCTGCCCGGGGCTGCCCCGCTTCTCAAAAGAAACGGAAATATTCAAACATTTCTCCCCCCCCTCCCCCGCTGAATAGAGGAAAAGCTGTTTCTCTTCTCCGCCCTCCCCATTCACTTCACTTTTGATACAATATTTTGCTTCTTTGTTAAACCAGAGACAGAGGGGTCAAGGCAGACTTTTTAGCGACCCTGTTCTGAGCGTTTTGTTTAATGTAAATACAAGCTCCCCCTTCCTTTCCCCCACTATTATTATAAGTTTTTAAACAGCAGAAAGCTCGGGAGGGCCACGGCGAGGGCTGATCTTAAAAAAAATTATAATAAAAAAAATGCTGAAAACGCCAGGGGACGGGCATTCCCTTTCGATGCGGGAAGGGAAAGGGCAGAGGGGAAAAAAAAAAATATATATATATATATGCTTTTCCCCGGTGGGTCGTAGCGGAGAAGCAGCCCCGCGGCCCCTCGGTGTGCTCCGGGGGTGGAGGAGCGGGGCCGGGCGCTGCTCGGGGTCACCCCGTGCTCTGCTCCCCTCCGCGGTCGCGGTGCCTGGGTTCGAGCAGCTGCGGGGGGAACCTCGCAGCACAGCCGGTTAGCGGAGCAGCGCTCGTGGCATTGCAACCCTTTGTCGGAATATATAATGTTCACGCCACTGCCCAGTACCCGAATTCCGGCTTTTTTGGTTAGAAATTCCCTGCTAGCAGAGGTTGGGCGCGTAGGTTCATGTGATGATCTCCCTCTTTATACGCCTTTTCGAAAGCGTTAATTCCTTGCAAACAAACGCCGCTAAGCCCGCAGAAGCCAAAGGAGCAATTGCAACCCTCTGCACCCTTTCCTAGGGTAAAAAAAAAATAAAAATAAAAAAATAAAAAAATAAAAATAGTTGAACGGTGGGTGCTTTAGCTGATTCCGTTCTCGGGGTGAAATCAGGATTTTATTTTTCTCTCCTCAGAACTCCCAGGTGGAAAGCACTGTTCATCAGCCAAATAAAAATATCCCCAAACTCGGTGCCTGGCTCTGAGCACGCCAGAGCGGCGGGCTGGGGACAAACGCGGAGGTTTTGAAGAGGCACGAATGTTGGAGTTGGGGTGCAATGAGGACCCCAGCCCCTCTCGTATGTGGGAGCCCCTAAATCGAGGTGGCAGCCCCTAAATCGAGGTGGAAGCCCCAGCGCTGTCCCCTCTCTCCAAAGCGGAATTTGCCTCATCCAGCTTCACCCGCTCCCGACGCCGGGAATGTCACCCCACCGGAAAACAGTTGCTTGGAAATGGATTTAAAAAGCAGCTCGTAAACACCTGGCACCTGTCCTGCCCCCGGGAAAAGCAGCGCTCATGCATGGACCCGACATAACGCAGATGGAGAGGGACATCGGCGGTGCCAGGGACCTCCGGCCAGTGTGAGCAGAGGGGGAAAAATCGCTGCGAGATGGGCACGGGGCACCACTGAGCGGAGGGGCCCCCGCGCCCCCCGCCCCGAGCCCGGTGCCAGGCTCGGGCTGCTAAAGGCAGCGAGCAATCAGCTTAGCGGGCATCTCTGCGAGGACAGGGGAGTAAACGCGATGAGAGCGAGCAGACAAAAAAAGCACAGCTCAGGCGATTTAAAGATCAATGTCAAATTGTATAATATAAAATCCTTCTGCTGGGGGAAAAAGCTTAGCCCGCTCCTCGAACCTGGCGTTTGGTTTCCTCCAGTAAAACCGATGGAAAACAAAGTGGGAGAGGAGGGCGGAGGGGACAGCCCCTGCCCCACACCGGGGTTTGGGGTGATTTCGCCGATCCGGCCCTTCCCGGGCGCGGAGAGCTGGTCATTCCCAGCTTCTCTTTGCATTTGCCAGCTCGGGTAGGAAGCCTGGCATAATCCAGCCTTCTGTCTCTCCGCCTTTTTTTTTTTTTTTTTTTTTTTAATCCCATTTTTACCTTCCTTTTCCCCCCGTTCCTGCCCTTTAATTCGCCGCCAATAATGCTAAAAATCTCAGCCAGAGAAACTGCAGCGATGCCATCTCCTTCCCTTCCTCTGGCACCAGCGCCCTCCTGCAGGCGCCTCAGCCTCGCTCCCCTCGTCCCTTCCCGACACCCCTGGCTCCCCGCCTTGCCAAGGTTTCACCCTCGGTCCCCGGGACCCAGCTCTCTGGGTTCCTGCCGAGCTGATGCCGCAGTGCCCGGTGCTCCAAGGGCTGCTCCGCACAAACCGGCGGGCTCGAGACCGACAGTGGCATTTCAAAGCAGATCCGAGGGTCGTTCACCAAATATTTTATTATGGTTTTAGGCTGCTTCATACAGTTTCGTCCTGCACATGCTCTACAAGTCACCTGTGCACATAGAGAACAAGCCAAAAATAATAATAATTAATAATAATAATAATAGAAAAAAATCTACCATAGCAATCCCTTAAATAAGTAAATAAACATTATATATATATATATATAAAAACCCCTTTAAAGTAAAGCAAAACCCAGCCAAAAGAACAGCGTCTTTTCCACATGAAGCACCCCCGCGGGATA
>VXAV01009982.1:0-26900 GCA_013399715.1 Alectura lathami | reverse complement strand
TCTTTCTTTCTGGCTCTCCTTTTTTCCTTTTTTTTTTTTTTCTCCTTTTTGGTGTGTGGTGTGATTGTAAGTAACGCTTGCCTTAAGAATCTCATTATTTGAACACGGAGCCATATTTCCTCTGAGAATTCTGGAGTAGCTTTGAGCCGGGGCTGTTCATTTCTCAAGTAATCATGCTGGCGTGATGGAGAGAGAAAATGGCAGCTGTTCGCAGCTCAGGCCTTCAATTTTCTTCAGAGTCCAGTCACTCAAGTGTGTAATTACACGGGGGTGCCGGGGAGGCGTTAAGGCCTTGTCAGAGAGCTGGTTTGAGGCTTTGCTCACTCCTTTGCCAATCAGTGCAGGCAGAAGCCAGCGCAGCGCCAGCTACCTGCTTTATTTCGTTGTTGCCATCCTGATTATTTCTTGCTAAAATGGGACCGAAACTTTTTGTCTAGATGTTCACCTCCGTGTCTTGGGGGTGGAGTCTTGCTGTGTCTTCACGTTGGTAGGTAGAAAGGAGCATGCTGGGAGACAGGAAGAACAGAAAAATCCGCAAGACCACCCGAGCTTCCCTTTGTCTTCTGTGCGTGCTCTTTCCTCCCACCACTGTCAGATATTTCATCTCAGCCAAAGGCCGGCATCCCACTCTGCTGGGAGAGAGAGCCTCCTGCACGTGGCCGAGGAGCAGATGGGGCAGCGATGGGAGACGTGGGTGCTGCTGCAGGGCCGCTGCTAGGCCCCGCAGGGGCCGCTTGGACCGAGCTGTCTGTGGCAAAGCCGGGTTGCAGGTCGCTGTGTCAGCCAGAAGGCCATCGTGCCTCTGCCTCCTGCCTCGCGTCGCTCTTCAGGGCCCCCTGGCACATGTGGTAACCATGGTGGAGGCCGTGGCGCTCTGCCACGGGGGTGCCAGGCCGTTTGTGGGGTGGGTTGAGCTCGTCCTCCAAGGGCAAATGTCGTGTCAGAACACCCTGGTGCTGGTGTTGCTGTTATTGATGGTATCCCTGGGAATGCATTATTAACAGGAGGCTCTGAGGATGGTTTTAGTAATAGCGTTATGCTGCCATCAGTCACCTTTTTAGCTAGCAGGCGTTTAAGGCAGGATGGGAACAACTCCATCTTTCATGCGTTTGGTGAAATATGGCGTGGTCTGGAGCTGTGTGCTCACTTTGTGTACTTACTCGCCTGCGGTGTGCGCAGCCCAGCCACACACCCAGATGGCCCGGGTCCTGTCGGGTTTTTGTCACCTTGAGCAGTAGTGTAACAACACCCAGGCTTCTGGACTTCGAGTGCAGCGAAGGCAGCTCTCGAGTTCCTCGCTGTGGGTTCACGCTGCTCTGCAGTGGCTGGGTTTACAGAGCTGGCGCTGGGAGCGGTCCCTGCAGCGTTTGCTGGTCCTGGACAGCAACCCAACAAATGAGTAACTGAGACTTTTATTTTTTTTAAGTGATTCAGCATTGATCCCTCTCACTGAGAGGTGGATGGCATCATTCCTGGGGATGGCATTGTGGTCGTGTGGGGTCAGAGTGAAAATGGCCAGGAACAATGTGGGGGGAAAGCCCTTTAGCTTAGGGGTTGCGTGTGGTACAAGCTGTTATTCGTTAGTCAGTCCGTGGGACTTGTATTATTTTGATTTTTTTTTTTCCATTTTGATAAACCTTCCAGGGAAATTTAACCTGCAGCACAGAGGTTTCTCTTTTTACATTTCTTGGAATTTCAGAGGGACATTTCTGGACTGCGCACATTTAAAATCTCTTAAAACTTGACGCAGTTAAACGCTTTGGGTTTGGTCAGCTTTCACAGAGAAAGTTTGCTCGTTTTTATGAGTCACAATTAAATGTTTTTTGAATTTTGCATTATTGCTAGGGGGAACTTGTGGTACAGAGCTGAAACTGGGTAGTGGGAAAATGTTTACCTGAGTCTCTTCGACACGTCAGTATTTCTCAAGCAAGTGGATGCCAGAACACGTGCTACAAATAAGGAAATGGATGGTGGTGCCAGTCGCGTCTTTCCTGTGCAGCTTCTTAGTCTTTTTATATGTGTAAAAATATTGAGAGTCTAATATTTTTACCCTCAGTGGCACAGAATTACAGAATAATTCAGACAGGGACCTCTAGAGTTCAGGTGCTTCAGCATCCGAGAGCGTGTATTCCACATGTGAATCCCTTTGTGCGAGGAGGGAGGATGGCTTCCCTCTGTTTCTACCATTTCCATCTCTTTTTGTTTCCAGGACCAGCTCTGTGGCCGTGACCCCACGCTGACGGACGAGCTGATCAATATCCTGACCGAGCTGACCCAGCTCAGCAAAACGACCAACGCCAAAGTGGCACTGCGGGCGCGGCAGGTGAGGGCGCGGGGCCCAGTGGGACGCGCTGTGCTGCAGAATCCATCTCTTTGGGTGTTTATTTTGATTACTATGCAAATGTGAAGGGTAGAATACTGCCAGCAGCCCTTTGACAATGCAGGTAATTAACCAGTGATTAACCGTTGTGACAGTCTCACGGAGATTGCAGCGCATTCTCAGTTGCTGCAGATCTTGAAGTTAGGGTTACCTTCCTCTGTCCCTGTTCTTCCAAAGGCGTTGTCTGGCCTAAAGAGGAATTACTGAGAGTAGGCTGTGGTTTGTGTGTTGGAGGAAGACAAAATGCTTGGTCGCTGTGGCTGCTTCTGGCTTCATAACCTGTGAACCTGACCAGCACCGGCTGCCTGGAACGCACAGGCGAACAGCTAGGGCATGCTGTCTGGGCTCATCAGCTACCCTGCACCTGTGAATCTGTTCCTGCATTGAGCAGGAAGAGAAATTTACATGAGAATCAGATTTTCCTAAGGAATTACTGCAAAGAATATGTTGGTCCTTTTTTTTAGTAATGTCTTCCAGCTTTTGAGATACTTCTGTTAATATCTTTTTAACCTGAAAATAATTGGGAAAACTTTCGTGGTTTCCAAGAGTCTAGTACAGATGGTTATCTGGATGTCGGACGTCCACCTGCATATTATTGTGAGCATCCTCTTTAGCAGTTAGTGTGTAGCCAGGGAGGAGTGAGAGGGCATCATCGTTCCACGACAGTGCTAACCCCCGGCCTGATCGCTCCTCTCACTCCGCAGTCCCCATCTCCATTCTAAAAGTCTTCAGCAGGGAAGCTGACACTTTGGGGATCTCTCCTTTTATTTCAGAGTTTGACTGTTGAAAATGAATGTGGTGTTTGAAGCTGCTCAGTGACCTTATGTTTCCTTGAGGATTCTATTTGTGTCCTTGAACCATTCAGAGTTATTGACCCTCTCAGCAGCGTGCTGGGGATGCTGCTGCAGTCCTCGTGGATGTCTTTATGTTGCTCTTTCACTTCATTTTCCCCTGCAAGCTGCTTCCCCTTCCTACCACCATATCCTTCATGTGGGGCATTTAATACTTGGCACCAGCAGCTCCTGCCTGCTCAGTGCGGAAGCTGTGAGAGGCGGTCTCCGTCGCTGGCCTCCCCACAGCTGCTGCCTGCCAGCTCTGCTTTCCAATTAACAGCCGGTCAGGCAATCCCCAGGACTAGCAGCTCTGCAGCGCTAAATCACATGCACTGATGGAACTTGATTGAAGCTGTTCCTTTTCTCCGTGGGGAATTGCCAATAATACAAACCGAGCAGATACACAAATGAGGCTGGGGAGGGGAGAGGGTTTGCAGCATCACCCAGGTGCCACCGAATTCACAGGAGAAGCCAGTCACCTCTCCTGGGGTGGAGCAGACCATTGCTGCCTTGGAGCTGCAGCCTCCTGCCGGTGTGGCCCAGCAGAGCTCCCCTCACTGACGCGCTCTGTGTTTGCTGTTCCCCAGGTTCTCATTGCTTCCCATCTGCCATCGTACGAGCTGCGTCACAACCAGGTGGAGTCCATCTTCCTGTCCGCCATTGACATGTACGGGCACCAGTTCTGCATTGAGAACCTGCAGGTACCTGCCACATCCTTGTTCCCCCGCTTCCTTCTCACTGAGCTTAAGATTCTGCTTCACATGTCACCTATAGGTCCCAAGTTGCTATGGCTTTGAATTGAATGGGTCTGGTTTCTAGCTTCCTCCTCGTTTTTGTTCCATTGCTGCACTGACATCAGAAGAGTAATGCACTTCCACTGCTCTAGAATTTGCATCTTTCCCAGCTTGTGCTTGGTGGATTCAGATACGGCTTACCTCCTCTGACTGCTGTCTTCTATTGCCCTGTACCCCTCAAGCACATTGTGGTGTTTTACCAGATATTGGGGTGTCTGAACGTCTGCTCTAAAAATAAATCTTTGCTTTCACCAGCAGTCTCAAGCGGTCTGCAGACCGGGATTTTTTTCCTGTTCCCATCAGACAGCAGTCAGAAGAGAGAGGCAGGTTATGCTCATTGCTGACCTGGCAGCGATCCCACACAGGAGCATCTCAGACCCTGGCTGTCAGAGCTCTCCATGTCCTGGCTTGCCATGCCACGGTGTTTGCGGGTTATGAAAATGTGCTCTGAAGTGTTCGCAGACTCTTCACCCCCCACTCCCACGTTTACACTGCTCAGTGCTAGTGCTGGTTTGAGAAGTGGCTTTGTGCAGGGTTGGTAGTCAAGAGTTCATCAGAGTGGGGTCACAAGGCTTTTCTCTGGGTAACTGAAGACTTAATTGTGATGGATATTGAACTGATGAATGGCATACAGTTAGTGCAGAGGCTGGCTTAAAGCAGTGGGGCAGGCTGAGGACGCTTCTGCGGTGAGAAACGGGCAGGGAGCTCGAACAGCGGGCTGCTGGGGCTTTGGTTTTGCTAAACCTCTGCACTGTTTAATGTGAAAAGATCCTAATCCTTGTTGAGCAACAGGAAAAGCAAGGAAATCAGAACTAGACAGACTTTATCTTGTTGTTTATTTTTTTTCTTTTTTTTTTGCCTAGTCCTATTTGCAAGACAGGAAGTTCTCTTTTAATAGCGCTTAATGTAATCTCTTCTAGAAACTCATTTTGTCAGAAACATCCATCTTTGATGTGCTACCCAACTTCTTCTACCACAGTAACCAGGTGGTAAGAATGGCAGCTTTAGAGGTAAGTCTTTTCCCGCTGGAAAAATACATTTTATTTTATTTTATTTTATTTTATTTTATTTTATTTTATTTTATTTTATTTTATTTTATTTTATTTTATTTTATTTTATTTTTAATTAGTGTCACCCTGTGAGATTGGGTTGTGTGGAATCTGGCATGGCTAGAGTCTGGCATTTAACAGTGTTAACATTCATAATTGGCTGAACTTTCAGATACAAATTACCTTCTCTGCTTGAAGAAGACTTACACGGTTGAAAGGACTGAAGGTGAAGCTGCTGTCGGAGAGTGTGGTTGGCCCACCCTGTGCCTTGTGGTGATGTTTGTATGCTGCCAGACTGGCCTTTCTCAAATAACAATTCTTTAATTCCTCTAGCTGAATTCGATTCCATCTAGATATTCACTCGGGGAGGTATCTGTGTATTTGTAGTACTCTTATGAGCTCTCCTGCTGCGTCATTTGTCTTTTTTCTCCTGCCTCCTTCGCGCAGTCCAGCTGACCCAGTTTCTCTGTCACCAGGTGTACGTTCGCAGGGCATACATTGCCTACGAGCTGAACAGCGTCCAGCACCGCCAGCTGAAGGATAACACCTGCGTGGTGGAGTTCCAGTTCATGCTGCCTACCTCCCATCCAAACAGGTCAGATCTCCCATTCAGGTGCCTTTGGAATTAGAGGTTTTTGAGGGACCACGTGCTATCTTGGCAAAGAAAACTTGCAGTAGAATTGGCAGAGAAATGGATAGTCCCAGTGCCTCAAATAAGCACAAATTAGTAAGGATAAAACCGTACATTACCCAGTTCCTTCTATTAAATTATTTAAATCCTCAGGAGCTATGGGCAGTAGTTCCAGCAATTTGGATTCATTTAACTATGATACAGTGCTCACACGTGTTCCCATTTTAAGTTCAGCTTGTGTAGTAACTTCAGCTCTGGCTGAATCCTGAGCTTCCTGAAAGATGCAGTTCCAGGCAGAACAATCAGTTGCTAGGAATTTGAGTAACGAGCAGTCAGTCTCTTTACCCCTTCTGCATTGCTCCCTTGCCAGCTTTTTGTAACTGGTTGTGGTTGGCTGTTCTTTCAAACCTGGCTTTACTGGTAAGGTGAAATCTTCTGCAGCATTGTAAGGACTAGCAGCCTTTGTTTGCCTGAGGAGACTAAGATGCATGTGCAGATGTATATTAGAGAGAAATGAAAGAGTTGAGACACTTGGGTTTTCAGTCAGTACTTTTCAGAACGTGTTTCTCATGATTACTGCATCTTCAAGTTGCCATGAGCATCGACTATTCCCTGCCCTGTCTTATAGCGAGGTCACATCTCCTAGGGTGTGCAAAGGCCATTTAAAAACCCCTTTGATTTGCACGACTTCTTCAGCATGTCAGGTCAGTCAGTCCCGGTGGTCGTCCATGTGCAGGGGACCCCAGGAAGGTGTTCTTGGCAGCGTTTGTTTTCGTCCCGGGCTGGAGCCAAGTGCTGCAGTGAGGCTCCGCGGCCGCCGGGTGCCACTGTGGGTCTGTGCTGGGTGGCAGTAGGCTATCAGTGCTGTTTTCCTCCTTTGTTTCCAAGCATCTTTTTCCTTATTTTATTTTAGGTAGGGCTGGGCAATGGGGTCCAGTCTCGCTTCATTGAGAATCCATCAGTACATTTTATGAAATGGTTTTCAGAATCTGGTTTGCTAGAAATGAATGGCTGTCCTCAACAAGCAGCACAAAACACTCATGATACAAATGGGACATGCATTTGGTCTCATCTGTTTCCTACATCTCTAGAATATTTGTAAATAATTGCATACTATTTTTAGCAGCTCTCCATAATGCCCTCCCCCACCCCTCACTCCCATTTCCTCCCTTTGCTGGTCTCAGTCACCTCTGCTGCATGCGGGTTGCTCGCCCTGCCCTGCTGACCACTGCTCTGGGGCTGCGCGCAAGCTGAACTGGGCAAGGTCAGCGGGAAGATGAGGGCTGTTACCTGCTTGGGGAACAGCTGCTATGTCCTGAAATCTCCTCTGCCTTCACTGTGAATTTGCTGGAGCAATGTTCTGAAGCTCAGTTCTGCTTCTCAGCCTTCGGCACTGCGGTCGGTTGGATGAAAATGCATTGCAGTCCTTGTGCAGAGGCAGGCAGGCTTTGGGGACAAATTCACTGCTTGCAGAGGCAGGGTCTGTTCCTCTGAGCGGCACCTCCATCTGCTGGTGCTGAATTTTCCTCCCCTTGCTTCATGCTGCTGTTTGCAGTGCATACCTACTTGTGCAGCTATCGTGTGGCTGGGGGAAAGAGCACAGCAGATAACAGGATGCAGATACCCAGGGAATTAAATTAGCACTGAGCAGATTTAAGCTGTCTGTGAAGGCAGTCCTTACGTGAAGCCAGGACACAGAGCACTGACATCTGAAAACTCTGGCATCGTCTTGCTTAAGTCTACTTTGTTGGTTTTGACCATGTTCTGCATGCACCGTACGTTTTTCTGTATCTTCTGTAGCGTGAGCAGGCAGAGTAGGTGGCAAATGCCAAGCCAAAATATCCCAGCTGGCCAAGTGAACTGTCCCCGAGGCTCTGCAGGGTTGGGTCCTGGCGAACCACAAATGGGTGCTGCAGAGCCCAAAGACAGCATGCTTCTTTGGAGCTGCTCGTGTGTGGCGAACACATTTTTCAGCACTTGATCAGATATTCCTAAGCCCTGCTCCCTTTTTCTCTGATTTCTGTGAGCGCTTAAGGGCCTGAATTTTACTGGAGAAAATATTTGTGTAGAGAAAATTGCAAACTGATAGGGCATTTATAGTTGTGGCATACTTAAATTCTTTGTCATTGGCGTTTAACCCTGATGTACCTGTACTGAATTGTAACAGAAACAGTCACAGTCACTACTGCTGATCTGACTGCTCGCACTGGGCACTCAGACTTTGTATTTTTGGCCACTGAATGGTTGCCATCAACTGCCCGCAGTAAAGCTTCACATGGAAGCAGAGAGGAAAGAAAAACTATTAAATCTGCATAACAAAATCATGGAAATGCAACCTGCTCCTGGTGCGCTTTGTGGGCAGAAACTGATTTGGGAATTACTTGTTTAAATTAATAGAAACCACCCTGTTTTAAGAATCCTCACGCATCTTGATTGCAAGGGTAAGGCATGGGGAGAAAAACTTACAACTGAAACCGCAGAGGGCTGTGTAGGTCAAACCCAGCATTCCTTCTTGCCCGGCGCAAGCCAGAGGAGAGGCACAGCGTCACCACCTGGTGCCTTTTGCAGGACATGGAGCCCCCCAGCCCTCTCCAAGCGGAGGGCGGTGCAGTAATCTGGTCTGGAGGAGGTGGTACAAGGGCACCCACGGGACGGCGCTTGCTGCGCACTGCAGTGGGGTGCTGCAAGCAAATGTGCAGAGCCCCTGGCAGTTGGGTAACCTGCGTCTCTCTGCTGCCCACAGTCCTGGTGAGAAAAGATGTGAGGAAGAAATGAGCCCTGTTCTGAGATGTGCTTTGCCTCCCTCTTGTTCAGAGTGCCCTGCTGAGATGGAAAACTGGTGGGATATTGACTGGTGTTTGGAGAGTTTGGCTTCCTTTGTGAGAATGGCAGGCCAGGTGATGGACACTGAAAGGCCTTTCGTAGGGGTGCAGCACATGAAACAGGGCTTGCCAATTCTTCGCTTAAAATCTCCTGTTCAAAGGAGCATTGTGTGTCTGCTATAAGACGAGGGAGAGGGAATTACAGTGCTTTTTCAACAGGAGAAGGTTTTTTTCTAATAATCCCGCTCTCCTCTCCTGCTTTCGAGCAGCCTTTCTTATGTCTGAGGCTGTAAGGTTTAAATTAAACTGGGACATTGTCCCCTGTGGCGGGTGTTTGGAGCCTGCTGCAGAACCGAGCTGTTGCACTGCTCCTCCTGAAGCACCCCCTTCTCTCCAGCTCGCTGCGTTCCCCAGCCAGGCCGTGCAGCTGCTCTCCTGATCTTCCCTTCCCTCGCAGCAGCTGGGCTGGAGGATCAGGAGGGAGGAGCTCAGGGGTAAAGCGTTCCAGCAAACCCCTGGTGCCTTACCTCTGCCTTCCCAGTCCCTGTGTGCCCTGAGCCGTGCCTTCCTTTTGTCCCACTTCCCTCCTACTGCCACTTGGCCTTGAGGCATCCTGGGGAGTCTCAGACCAGGACGAGGCTGGGAGGTGGAAGCGAGGGAAAGCTTTAGTGGTGCAGGTTCCCTCTGGGTACACCCCAAGCCACCAGAGACTTTGAGATGTCATAACTGGCTTCAAAGCAGGTTTTGCGTTTGAAGGTTGTTAAAGCAGCTGTCTGCTGCCAGTTCGCCCTAACGGCATTTGGAGCCGGGCACGCGCCCGCCTCAGCAAACATGGGCCTGGCAGCAAATGCCTGAGACTCGTCCGCTTGAGTTCCTTCCTGGGACTGCCTGCAGCTCTCCTTGACGCCTCTGGGGGTGGAATTTAGGCCGAGAAATCAGCTGTCTTGTATTTCCAGGGGTCTCAGTGTCAGTGTCTCAACTATCCTGTGCTTGTGTTGTGCCCAGTATCTCCTCTTTGTGTGTTGGTGGATGTTTGTTGGCCCCCTTCTTGGACTTCGGTGTTGCTGATTTCAAGGCTGAGGAGTGGTGCATGATTTCTCCTTCGCTGTCTCTCGATGTTTTATCATCTATGGAGTACTTTGGTTGTTTCCTCTGTCAGCCTCCTCCTTAGCTTTCAGGTTGAAAACATTTTGAAGGCTGAAAGCCAAATTACACCTTACAGTTTCCAATGTTTTTTCCAAATGAATCAAAACCCAACACGTGATTATATGTAGAGCAGTGTTTATAGGTACCTTCCTGCTAGGTTGCTTCACCTCTTTACAATGACATACCCATTAGATGTGAATTCCTGACAACATGAGAGCATTTCTGTGGGCAAAAATAGCTCAGGCAGCCCCTTGCCTCAGCCGCGGGACTCCCGGGGTTGGATCAGCCCCGCTGCTGTGGGCCCCGAGCCCCGCGTGCGCGGCCGGCAGGGTCCCACCAGGCAGCCCGAGGTCCCTCCTGGCTGCGGGAGCCTGGCTGCTGCCAGGGGAGGAGGCGAAGCGATTCCAGGACACCTGTAAATCCCCGCAGCTCCCGCCGAGGGTTGATGTTAATTAGACAGCAGGCAGCAGTAATGGGTTGCAGTTCCCTTGGCTTGGCTGTTTCAGAAAGGGCAAAATCTTCCAGCAGAGCAAAGAAGGGGCTGTAGAAGGGGCAGCAAACTGAATGGAACGATGATAATTTTATGCAAATTGGACTTCAGTAGCAGATTCAGCTTGGCTGAATCACAGAGGGAGCAGAAGAATAAGGAAAGAAAGAGGGAGAGGAAAAACCCAATCAAAATGTATGGTTTGAGGCATGTTTCACAGCCTTCTGTTTAGATCCTCGTGCAGAAATGAAGGAACATGAGAGGAGTGCCACTGGTCACAGCCAGTGGAGTTGCTCTCTCTCCGGTGGTGCTGCCGTTCCTAACCGCAAGTGGGTTATTCAGCCGCCTCTGCTGATTCCGCTGTGCTGCCTGGTTTCAAACGCTTCGCCCCAGCTGGCTGCAGCCCGCGGCGCTTCGCATGCACGGCGGTGTCGGGGAGCTCCTCGGCTCGGGGGCGGCGAGGGAAGCACGTTGGGGTTCAGCCAGGAGGTGCAGGAGGGAGCTGGGGGTGTTTTCGTCTGCTTGAGCAGAGGGAGCAACACGAGAGCATGCGGTGCTGCTTGCACGGGGCTGGGGCAGGTCCTGGAGACCTGCCGGCGGTCGGGAAGGGCCTTGGGGAAGGGACAGGCGTGGGGCCGGGCTGCGAGGCGGGGGGTCCAGCTGTGCCTGTGGGTCCAGCAGCCCCGCAGCACACGGAGGCCGTTCGCCCGTCCCTTCTGAGGTCTGTTTTCCTCGCTGAGATTCTCACCAGCATCTCTTCACCCCTAGAGCAAGTGGCTTGAGAGCAGCTCTTGGAGCAAGGCAGCAGGGCATTATTTGTGAGACAAAACCGAACATTTGTTACATTTATTTATTTATTTATTTAAATTCAGTTTTCTGAAAGCATTCCAGGCACCACTACACAAGTGTGCCAGGCGTAGGAACTGCGTCTCCTCTCTGGACTCTTTTTTCCAGCTGAAGCAGATCATACGCACGTTTCCCACCATTCCAGAGTTAAAAATAAAATAAGATAAAATAAAAAACACAAAACCCCTCCATCCCCTGAGGCCTTGTGTCCCATTCAGCCCTAGCAGCAGGCTCTTCAGCACAGTCTCTCTCCCCACCAACTCCAAATGGAATTAAATAATTTTGTTATTTAATGTCAGACAACTACATCTTTAGCTCAGTTTGTGCTTTCCCCTATGTGGCTTGAGGAAATCATGGGAACTTTTGTGCCCCTATCAGTAATGCCCCAAGCATGCAACCTCACAGAGGAAATGACTGTGCTGTGCCAAAACCGGTCTGTGAGCAGGGCCCGGTGCAGGGAGTGTGACCGCGGAGATCCTCCGGTCGCTGCGCACCAGGACTTCATGTCCAGCAGCTGGGGGTCTTGCCTGTGGTTGAGGGTGTTAAGAAAGTCTGTGGTTTGCTCTCCCCCAGGTGTCTGCAGGGAAGGGAAGGACAAATGTCCAGCTACATGCTCCCTGCAGCTTTGCTTTCAGCCTTTTCACGTTTGCTAATCTCTTTGCACAAGCCTCCTGTGTGCATGTATTTTTTTTCAATTTAATCTTTACTATTTTGAATGCCAGATGGCAGCAACGCCTGCATCTTGCATGGAGCAATATGCCACCTCGTGCTTTTGTGGAAGTAGCCAGCATGGGCTGGACTGTGCCCTGCTTATGCTGTGTGAAGACGTGCCCCTCACCTACTTTCTAGCTTGTGTGCATCGCTGAGCCGTAGCCTGCATGCAGAAACGTGAAGAGGTTTGGACTGATGCCACAAAAGGAACTGTAATTTTTTCCTAAAGTTAGCCTTAAGTTCTGCTCATTCTTCTTGGTGTTCACGGCCCTGGGTGCTGAAAATGCCAGGTGTTACGTGGTGCTTCTGTGTGCTTTTGCTTTATTCCTGCGTTGTGGGAGCCAGTGTGTGGGCTGCTGCTTACTGCAGAGGTTTGGCGGCGAGGATTTGGCTTCTTTCCCCGAGCGCGTTGCCGTCTTCCTCCGCGATGCAGTCACTCGTCTGCATCTGCGCTGTCGTTTGCTCCTCTGCCGGGTGGGGCTGACTCCCCACTCTGGTCTCGCTTGTGAAGCTCAGCTGGTGTTCGCAGAGGGCTCGGAGGTGGTGCCGTGAGGTGCTGCAGAAACGCAGGGTGCCTCGCCGGCGCGCCGTGCTCTCCTGGTTTGTGTTGTTTGCACGTTCCGCATGGTCTGCGCTTGTTCCCGCGGCAGGCGAAGTCAGGTGGTGGGTGCCTTCTCAGGGGCAATGGAACTGAATTCTGCCGAATACCTGATGGTTGACAAATTGTGGTTCAGTAAATTGTAAACTTGTTGCTGGTCAGCATATCAGCTTGATGACAATTCTGTATATGGCTTTCACTAACCAATCTGTAACTAACTGTGGTTGTTTGATTACAGAGGGAACATCCCCACGCTAAACAGGTATGGTACTTGTCCTCTTTTAAATTTGAAAAGAAAGACTAGAAAGAAGTAGTCTAATACGTAATGTTTTAACATGTTTTGTTTTAGTACCCTTCTCTTTACTTGGGAAGCTCTCCAACATAACTCTTTTCCTTCCCTTTTCCTCTCCCTTTGTCTAAAACATGTTTTCAGCTTTTCCCCACCCTGTAAAAGCAGCTTTGCATGCAGCAGTCTCTGCAGTTAAATTTGCCAGGTGACTCAGCTCATCTGCAGAACGATGCACAGCTCCTTTTTGGGTCTCTTTGGAGCGGGGCTCCCAGCTGTTGGCCCTCTGGTAGGGTGTCACAGTGGAACAGGGACTTGCCTCTAGCTGGTAGCGTACCTGTTGCTGCTCTGGTTTCCTGCAACTAGCTTAGAATTTGTCGAGGCTGTCTCACCTCCCTCATGCCATAGATGAATCTGCATCTCAAACAGCTGACAGCATGTTTTGTTGTGTTTTGGATGCTAATTTTTCCTCCCATGTCTCAGTTGAAAAGTATTTCTTGTTTTAAATAATACATTAAAAATGTCTACTGTCTTTTTGTTTAGTTACTGTTCTGTGATATTTTTTGTATTGCTTGTAAGAAATGTACACCAAGGCATGTCCTGAAAAATTTTTCTCTTTCGAAACATGAAGACATATTATTTATTAGCACTTACAAGCATATTTAGGGACAAATAGCAAAAACGGGCTTGAAAGTCTCATGGCTCTTAATCAGAGATAAATTACAGAAACACGGAGTGACTTTGAACGTGGAGAGCTATTCATCAGACTGACGATACTTTAGTCTGGCTAACAGTGTGCTCAGGGCCATGTCGCAGTGGTCCTCTGCACGTGGAAGGACAGGAGTGAGCAGAGCAGTGTGAGCAGAGCAGTGTGAGCAGAGCACGGCCCCGCTTGGCGTGGCTGCGGGCAGCGCCGCTGGGCCCTGCCCCGGTGCGTGCTGCTGGCAGGGAGCTGCTGGAGCAGGTCCCTGGGGAACACGTGTAGAAGTCAGAAATCATTGACTGCAGAGGAGGGAAAACCCAGTTCTGGTAGCTAGGGAGGGGATGCCTGGCTAGTGGCAGCGTGCTTTCTGTTGGCTGTGCGAGAAACGCCCTCTGCTAGTCTTGGCCATAACCCTGTGGGTCTTTAACAACAACAAAGACAAAAACACAAAAGAAACGAGCAGAAAAAGCTCCCCACCCAAAACAGCACAAACTGTTTCACAGCTGGTGTAGGCTGCCAAAACAGCTCACCTGCAGAGGAGTCAGTGTCGCTTTCATGCGTCCAGGACCATGCCCTCTCCCAGGAGGGACTGCTGACCTTCGCAGTGAGCGGTGCTCCTGCTCTAGGTGGAAGTCTCTTGCTCAGTGCCTTCCTCTGAGTTTGGGTAAATCCGTCCCAGTCCCCTCACTTGAATTGGCTGAGTGCTGTGCTTTGCTGTGGTGCATCTCTGCCTGAGCAGCAGACATCCAGGCATGAGAAGGGCAGGAGTGAGTGTCTCACCTGGAGAGCAGTGGGCCTGGAGCTCTGCCTTCCATCCCTGCTCCGTATCTAGGTGTGTTCTGTGGCCAGCTCGTGGCTAGCAGCTGCTGTCTTTTAGCAATCAGAATTGAGCAAAATGTAGGAGTTGCAACGCCTTTGAAGTCTGGGTTAAATTAGATGGAAGAGCACAGTAATTTGGTCACCAATTAAAGTGGAAGATAGTGTAATATGGCTTTGTTTAGGGTAGGAATGCCAGTGTGAGACTGTAGGAAGCCCTGTTTCCAGTGTAGGATTTCAGAGAGGTCACTGTGCCGCTCTGCATTTGGGGAGCATGAATTATAGCATGACTAGAAAAACTGTGGGAGCAATAAGCAAATACAGCTTAGTACCCTTCAGCCTAATTTGGAAAGATTCACTAAATATTTGAAGTGTCAAAGCTCAGAATTATTGTCGGTTAGTTTGGTGTTCCACCTGTGAGGCAAAACGTACATACAGGAGGAAAAATGCGCTCAGGTTTGCATAGGCATAATTCACCTGTCACCTGCATAAACCCCTGTTCCAAGGGTTTATAACACCATTTCCTGGCTGTTTTATTGTCCCTGTGCACTGGGAGGACATCCAGGTAAGAGCATCAGCGGCGCCAGACACATGCCAGCATTGCTGGCCCTTAGGAGGGGACAGCACAGCAGGTCTGCACGCTGACAAGCTAACAAACCCTGCAGCACTGGCTAACAGAGCAAACGCACCTGCACAGCTGTTTGTCCGCTGGTGCCTCCTCTCCCTCGTCCCTGCTAACTGTGATCTCGTTGAATTGCCGTTTAGGATGTCCTTCTCTTCCAACCTCAATCACTACGGGATGGTCCATGTAGCCAGCGTGAGCGATGTGCTGCTGGACAACTCCTTCACGCCCCCGTGCCAGCGGATGGGCGGCATGGTCTCCTTCCGCACGTTTGAAGATTTTGTCAGGTATGTGGGGAAGGGTGTGGTTGTGTTGCCAGCTTCCTAGCTGGGCCCAAATGGAATTGCCTGGAGCCACGTTTAAAGTGGTCCTGGGCTTGTTTGCTCAGCTTTTGGGGGAGTCTGCTTGGATTGCCCTCGTCTGTCTCCTTGAGAGAGCGGACGGTTTCAGACTGCTGTAAGAGCAGCCTGCAGCCAGGAGCAATCTGGAATTTCTGCTGACCGGAGGTCATTTGCAGATGTGCTGATTTCCAATGCTCCTGTTCATGGGAGAGGATGTGTTCTGTGTGCCTTCAGCATTTCAGGGGTAGGCGAGACGCTCACGGCAGTCACGAGCGCCTGCGGCTGTGAGCCCGGCGGCACGTGTTGGAAGGTCCACACTCTGCCTTGGCTGAGGGGTGGAGGAGATGCTGCTCCTCATCTTTTGAGCGTCAGTCCTGCAAAGGGAAGGAGTCCTTTCCTCTCCCTCTCCCCGCAGCAGTGTGATTTGTGGATTTCAGTGCTGTCTGCCTTCAGTGAGCTACCAGCAGTGTGTTTATGACTAATGCTTCTCTGGTGTATTTCAGAATCTTCGATGAAGTGATGAGTTGTTTCTGCGACTCTCCTCCCCAGAGCCCAACCTTCCCTGAAGCTGGCCATGCTTCCCTCTATGATGAAGACAAGGTACAGTAATTTTTTTCTCTTGAGGTCGCTCTCAGTTTGGAAATGGAAGGCGTGCAGAATGCTGCAGTGACTGCAGGCTAGATACTTTTCACTTCTTTGAGTGCTGGAAGCAGGAGTTAAGAGCTTTATGTATTTATGTATGTGATTTGTTTGCTTGTTCCGCAGCAGGTGAATAAAAGTAGGTGGCCATTTCCTGGCTCTGTGCTAAAACTAGAGCTGCGCCTCTTACTCGCCGTGTAAATTTAGGTCGTTGCTTTTAACACCAGCAGAATTACTGGATCCATGGCAGCGTACCTGAGAGTTCAGACCACGAGTAGGTTTCCAGTCACTTTACATCCCGACTTTTCCCTCTCTTCTGTCTCTTAGAACTGTTTTTAGGAGGAAAAAGAGTGAAAGGGAGACAGAAGCAGGACAGAGCTGCCCCAGAGCTCTGCTGGAATACAGGGCTTGGTTTAAACTTATCCATTGATCTTGTTTTATGTCAGCACTGTAGCCTTGCTCCAGAATATCACCATCAACCTTAATGTCCTCAGGCCTTTCTCTTTACCTCGTCCTCACCTCACCAAGAAAATTTGCCGTTCATAACCCGTTTTTCAGTTACCTGCAAGTTCTCGAATCACTTCTCTAGATTTGTCACTTCTCAGAACTCTAATCCAGTTGATGCTTCCGCGTCATTTCATTCTGTTGTAGATGTGAAAGCACACAAGGTTTTGCTCTTATATGTTGTGTTTGCTCGATTCCCTTACCTTTCGAGATGCCGGACTCCTCCTGTGCCCTGCCTGCACTGCGTCTCATAGCGGGAGGCCCCGACCCTGCGTTCTTTTTGCATCCCAGTGAGGCACACTGGAGTTCACCAAGTCAGATGGGACTGTCAGAACTGGGTCCTCCAGACGAAGATCCTGTTTGCTGTTTGTGGATGTTATCTCTTTTTCTTCTGAGATTATGAATTTGTGAGGCTGTTTGGTGCAGGATTTCCCTCACAGTTTTCCTTCCTTCATAGCAAGCTCTGCTGAAGTCGTTTCTTTCCTACGAGACCTTATTTTAGAGCTGCGTTTGAGGAGCCTCTTTTGAAGACGCACACTTGTTATGTTGTTACCTATTTATTTACGGGGAATGTTTTCTTCAAGTTGCAGGCTGCCCGTGAGGAGCCCATTCACATCCTGAATGTTGCTATTAAAACCGACGGCGACGTCAATGATGATGGGCTCGCAGCCATGTTCAGAGAGTTCACACAGAGCAAGGTGAGTCGCCGCAGTTCCCTCTCTCTCTGGAGCTACGTGGTTGTGCAGGACAGTTCTGTCTGCTTTGGGAAAAGCCAGTGTGCTCCTCAGGTATTTTTTCCAAAAGTAAATACATAAATGCAACAGTTGCAGTTCATTTATTTCCTTTGAATTCCTAAAATTTTTGATAGGGTAAAAAACCTTTAAGGTTTGAAATGCGTCAGGTGATGTCTCTGGCACAAGGTGGAATTGCTCTGGCATGTTTCTCTGCTCCATGGGATTTACTTCAGAGCAGCAAGCGTTAGTCCTGGGGTCCCACTGAGGAAGCAGGTGTTGGGGCCGGCCTCCTCGTGTCCGCTCTGCCCTCTAGTGCCCGTCTTCCCTTGCTTCCCTGATCGGCTCGGAGAACGCCTCAAAGGCTCGTGGAGAGGAAGAGCTCATGGGGCGCTGGGCCCTGCTGCATCCGTGGCACCTGCAGCGCCTGGGGGAGCTCTGAGGGAGCAGTTTCTCTCCTCCCAGCACGAGAGGAGTAATGCGTTGTGCGGAAACGAGGGGTTCCAAACTGGGGCTGGTGTCTACTGGTGTCGGCAGCTTCCTGTCTCTTTAAGCAAAGAAAACAATCAAATATAAAAATTAAAGCTAGTCCTGCTTTTCATCTGCTTGATCATGCTCCAGGCGTTTTATGGGAGGGGATAAAAGGCAAGAAATAAAAAAAAAATTCCAAAACACATTAAACTATCAAATAGGTTGATCCAAATTGTCCAAATAATCTTCTAGTCCCAGCATGTTGTGTGTGTTTTTTTTAATAGAAATTAGGATCATATACTTGTAAATGACTTGTGGAGGAGATTGAGGCAGTCAGTGTAAATGGAGTTTCTCCAGGTGCTGATGGCTAATCGCTCTGTAATAGCTGTGGACTTGCTGTGAGACCCACATTATTACGATGTAATCAGAATCCTGTTGCTATGCTGTTATTGTCTGCCACTTGTGGAATTTTAAAAGCAATAACAATTTTTGCTTTTTAAATCGTGGAATTATTAAAGTTATTTTCTTTCTCTTGCCATGAATATAGTCACTGATGCTCATTTTCAAAGGGCTTAACCTTAGTAAAACATTTCAGTCTCTGCTAAAGGGATTGTTTTGTTCCTGGTCTAGCAGAGTTCTTCTTTCTTCTTTGTTCTTCTTTTTTCTTTTTATTTTCTTGCCTTTCAATTGGAAAAAGGAGGAGGAAGGAAAACTTTTAAAAAGGGGTAAAATTACCAGTTTTTAACGCTTCAGAAGAACGGTGATGTAGCAGACACTGATGGCACCATTTTCATTTGAAATGGGGCTTTCTGGAATGCACGTTTTGCTGCCCACCCAACAGCCCGTGTACAGCCTCTGCGACACCGCTAGAGCCCTCCTTTGGCCAGGGCTGTCTGTGCTGGTGTGCCACAATCAAGTCCGTGGTGTGTGCTCCTTGGGCCCGTTCCTCTGGAAGGGTCGTGTTCCGCAGCCTCACCGTGCCTGCCTCGCGCTCCTCGCAGGAAGTAATCTCTGCGGAACAGACCAACTTGCTGGCAAACGACAGAGCACGTCCTGCGAGGCCTGCAGCCAGCTCGTCTGCCCTGCTTGGAGCAGGGTTCAGCTGGAGCCCTTTGGCCTTGCGCTGTGGTTACTTGCCTCGTCAGGTGTAATGTGCGTGCTCGTGTGCGCGCTGGGCGTTCATCGGGTGAGGAATTGCAGCCGTGAGTGGGCCGGGGGCTTACAGCAGAGGTGCAGGAGGAGCTGCGGAGCTTTTCCAGTTCGCAGAAGACGCTCACAGGTTTTGACATGTTCCTTTTCTGTTAATCTCAGCCTTGGTTCCTTCTTTGTCCTCTTGCAGAAATCAGTCCTCATTGAGCATGGCATTCGGAGGCTGACGTTCCTTGTAGCGCAAAAGGTATTTTGATATCTCTCATGCTGCTGACAACTCTTTGGTTGCTGGTTCATAATAGCATTGCCATTTACTGTGTTCTTCACAAATTAAGTACTTGTTAACTGGAGTTAGTTCTGACTCCACTGTTTTTGTTCCCTAAAATTAGGGATTGTTTTGATGAATTTGCTTAAGAAAATTAATTTACAATTGTAAACAATCTTGGCACCTCTTGTATTCTGGAATTAATTCATTTTTGATTTTCATCCTAATTGCTAGCTTTCTTCTGCTTTTTTTTTTTTTTTTTTCTCTTCCTGTGTTTGTGTACTTCGTTTGTAAGGACTTCAGGAAACAGGTCAACTGTGAGGTGGATCAGAGATTTCATGTAAGTAAAAAAGGGTCTAGAACATGGTGCTACTCTTGCTGTGAGGCCAAGGGCCTGCAAGGGGCTCTGGGCTTCTCATGTGGTTCTTAGTCAGCGTTTGCTGCCAGCCCTGGTGTCAGAGTTAGGCAGAGCACTGAAGTACAGGGCTGGCCCTGCTGCACTCTGTGGGGCTGCTCGCGTCCCGGTGTCTCTCCTTATCTGGCAAACCTCGTGACTGGCACGCTGATAAGGGTCTTCGCTGTGTCAGTGTTGTTGAACTGTAATAGTTGCTGAACTGTAATTGGACAAATTTTTGTGTTTCGTACGTAGTGTGGTGATCTCTTCAGTCTTAATGATTTTAAAACAGCTTGCAGGAGTGATTGAAGTGACTTGCTAAATTCTGCATGATGGCTTAGTGATGTGGGAAACGTTTGGTGCTTCTGCTGCTATGAGCTGCTTCTTCCCCCTGGGCTTTGGCATCAGTGAGAGTTGGTCTGGCCCTGTTTTCAAGGTGGCAATGTAAAGCATGAGCAGTATGTTTATCCCTTACCTGCTTTACAACTCCGGGAGCTGTCAGAAGTCTTTAAAGTGCAAGAAATTCATCCTGTGTTTAACAAACCTGGTTTAGCAAGTTCATCACCGCATGGGCATCCCTGGCCAAGGGGCAGACGCAGCCCGGTATTGGGAGCGCCCTAGGTAGGAACTTGGAGAAGTATTGGGACCTTAAGGAAGAGACCCCAGCTTTAGACAGGAAACACGCAGCTTTAGAGAATCGAGTTGATACCTGGGGAACGCATGTAGAAGTCTGTGAAGAATCCCTGTAGCATCAGAGATCAGACTCGTACCAAGTCAGACTTGTGTCTGCCCTGAGCCCCTCTTCCGTGCGCTGTTCCCGAGCCAGAGGACGCGCTGTGCCGTGTCAGCTGTTCGCAAAGTTTCTAGAGTACCTCTGGGACAGTCCGTGAGTGTCAGTCTTTATTACCATCTCCACTTCTATTCCGTTTATTACTGGACCAACTATTAACTTAGCCAGGGCCTGGGCTTAGCTTTGTTTTTGTTTTAATTACAGTCTATATAATTAGTTCCCAGCATGTTGAGGTAATAGAGAGTTGCTCCAGCAAGCTTCCAATTTCCTCATCTCATTAGGTTTTTAACGTGATTATTAGTATAATAATCAACTATGATGATTTCTGTTGTAGCTTTTCACATTCTGCGATTTGCAGGGTGTCTTGATTGGCTAATTTAGGCAAATTATTTTGATTGTCTTGATGATGGTTGGTTGATTAGAACACAGCAGGGGTATAATTCTTCTGCCTAGGAAATGGAACACTCTTTTGGATTTTGGTACCAGAGCACTGAGGATTTTTTTGTCTGTGCACATCTAATTATTGTATTTGCCCACAACACCAGTCAAATGCCTTGAAAGCAATTACATTAGTGACAGAATGGCGTGGATGGTGTTGGGAGAAATTGGCAGCGTGCAGGGGGGAACAGGTAGGAGGGACTGGGAGGAGCAGTGAGGAAACATGAGTGTCCTGAGTGCTGGTTTCCTTGGAGTGCAGCTGATCCTCGTGCCTCACCTATGTGCCTGTCGCCTGCTTTTGCAGGCAGAATTTCCTGGCTGGTCTGGAAGGTGCGCTCCTGTCAGACACAAGTGATTTTGTTCAGCTGAGAGCTGCCAGGTGACATTCTCAGGACTGTTTTCTATGGGAGGTGAAGATGATTTGCTAGGTGGTTACTTCTAGCCTTAAAAGCTGTGTTGCTCAGTGGAGCCTTGCGTTATGTCATTGTCCACTGGCTGTTGCACTGAATCAAGCTAGGGTTGCACATCCTTCACTGATGGTGAAAACGTGGTTCAGAAATGCCGTGACTTCAGGTCAGATACCTTCTTTTTTTCTTAATGAGATGGTTCTGGCCAGTTGTGTTTGCTCTCCCATACCACCTTAAGGGTAAATGGCCGGCATTCTCATGGTGGTGCGAAGCATTCGTAGAAGTTCCTCCACACAGTGAGAGTGTCATTCCACAGCAATGGATGACCGGTCTTGGGTGGCATTGGAGAGCACAGATGGAAGAATGCTGTCTAGTCTGGCTGTTTTCTCAAGGGTGAAATACACCACAAAAATGTAAACTCATTGCAGTTTGCTAGGGTTTTATCTGTGCAACAGAATAACAGGGAAACCTAGTCATAGCTGGGGGATTTTTGTAGAGTACTGTTTAATGCATGGAATAAAGTTCTATTGTTACAATTAATCATTTTTCTTGGAAAGAGGATATTTCTAGCAGTAAGGATATGAAGAGAGCTAGTCAATATAGATCATTGTTTTGTGTACATCAGCGTACGTGATAGGGCATTACTATCATTGTATGGCTCCCAAACATTCCCACAACCATTGCAATAATAATAGAGCTAGGAGAAGGGTCCCACTACCATGTCTGGACAGTTCTGTCTTATTTTCTGTTGGTAATTGCCAAGGATAATAAAAAGCCAATCAAGTCGCATCCGTTGCACTGGCCGTGAACACAGGCCAAACTGCCTCTGCTGCCTTAGTGGGGGTAATTTGATTTTCCACCACTCTGTCATGGTGAAAAAATAGTTTGGAACAACTTTTGTCACCTGTTGTGGGGCGACTCGAGGTCTGATGGGGTGGCTTACTTTTGGGGGACTAACACAACTGTTTTTATTTTCACACAGAGGGAATTTCCAAAGTTCTTCACGTTCCGTGCCCGGGATAAGGTAAGCTGTGTGTCCTGCGTGCGCTGCTCCAGGCGCTGGCTCTGTGCTTCTTTCACGGAGCCACATGCCAGTGCAGGAGGGAGCTGCTTCAGCCCAGCTTCACTGCACGGGGCAGTATCTTCTCCCTCTCACACCCAGCAATAGATTCCAGGGACAGTGAGGAGTCTCTGGTACCGTGGGATAAAAATTCCTGCATTTGGGAGCTGCCTTAAAGCTCCTGTTCTTGTGGGTTCCATGCGCAGTGTAACAGGGGAGGTTTGGAAGCTGTGCAGTGATTCACTGCCAGACTTCTTGGCTCCTGTGGAGAAGAGGGTTCTTGGGGGAAGGAGAATGAGAACTTGCTGTCTTGCAGTTTGTGTTCTACTCTTAGTATTTCAACAATTTCATTTGAATTTTTAGCCTTTTAGTTGAATATGAAGTTTTATAGTGGATATCATCCAGATTTCCCCATCCTCAGTGTTCCACCTTCTCAACCCACCCTCCTCTTTTACATCCTTTCCTCCCTGCGCATGCTGGCCGCCTCCAGTTTGAAGAGGACAGAATCTACCGCCACCTGGAGCCAGCCCTGGCCTTTCAGCTGGAGCTGAACCGCATGCGGAACTTTGACCTCACTGCCATCCCGTGCGCCAACCACAAGATGCACCTCTACCTGGGCGCGGCGAAAGTCGAAGTGGGAACAGAAGTGACAGACTACAGGTTCTTCGTGAGGGCTATCATAAGGCATTCAGACCTGGTAACCAAGGTGAGTTCTGGCACCCAAGCGAGGCCTCTTTGCAGGACAGCCTGTGAAACACTGCAAATCGTTCCAGAAGTCTGCCTGGAAGCGCACGGTGCTGCAGAGGATGCCCTCTCTGTGCTCCCTCTGGCTCTACAGAAGCATGCCTTCAGAGGCCTGGTGGAGAAGGCCTTAAGGAAACTTTTCTTCAGCCCAAGCGGACAGTCAGAAGTCCTTGCATTTTGAGGCAGTAGTTATGTCTCTGTGTTTCTCTGGCTCTGCCAAAGCAGTAGTTGGCCCTGTCCAGGCTCATAGTGTGGATCCAGAAGGCGGGCGTGCTGGCTCTGTGGCTGTGATTGATTTGTTTCAGCATTACGCATCCTGCTGATACTAACGTAACTTCTCACTCTAGCCCTTCTGCAGTTTTTCAAACACTGTTTACCTGGGCTGTGATTTCTGAGCAGAAGGTGAGTTATTTGTTGACTGTGTCTGGCAGGAAGCCTCCTTTGAGTATCTGCAAAACGAGGGAGAGCGATTGCTTTTGGAGGCCATGGATGAGTTGGAGGTGGCATTTAATAACACCAATGTGCGCACTGACTGCAATCACATCTTCTTGAATTTCGTGCCCACTGTCATTATGGACCCATCTAAGGTACGGCCTCTTCCCCTGCCCTGGGCTGGTTGTTATTCATGGGCTTAAATCACCACAGTGAATGGTCGGTTTTTGTCTTTGTGTGCTGTGCAAGTGCACAGGTTCTGCACTGTTTGTTTAGTTACTGTGTGAGAAATTTTGATTTCTTCTTGTCAGTATAAGTCATATGGAATATAGTTTTGCCTCTGGAATGAGCCAGTAATGAATGTTGCTACCAGAAAGGAACAGAATAATGCCGTGGGTGAACCTAGAATCTGTTTTTTAGTAAAAAGAGCTGGAACAGCTGTACTGCTTGCAAGAACCAATTTTCATGTTCTTATCGTCTTTTTTAGATGTGATGGATTAAAACTGATAGCTTAATTAAAAATAAAAATAAAAAAGAATCCGAGAAAGGTAAAATGCATTTTCATAGTTCGGAATTTACTTGCAGTATGTACTGGTCACAGATATATTCCAGTGTGTGATAGACTGAAGTTAAGTTTAAGTTATTTTGCTACTGAAAGCATAAAGGGAGTGGAGTCACATAACTAACAGATGTCTCTAGCTAGAGACGGCCTTGATATTGAGCTGCTGAACCAACTTCTTTCCAAAAGCAGAGAGAATACTTTTTGTTTTAGCTAGTGAAGGCAAACAAAGAGTTTATATCCAGTGAGGAACCTCTTTAGCAGTGACAAAGGAAGAAAGCTTTGTTTTTTACACCAATCTGTGAATGGTTATTAAGTGTAAGACTTCAGAATATATTTTTATGGGAATAACACTGTTCTTCAGGCAGTACGGTTCATTTCTTCTGTTTAAACTAAGGACCAGTTTATCAAAAATAATGTTTTGTATTTGAAGGTATGCTTATTTTTTCCTAGCATGTTTTTGATAAACAGTTTAAATAAAGATGCAGCTTTAAATGCTGATCCATTTGTTACAAAAATCCTGATTGCATTCTAATAAAACATGAGACAAATTGTGAACTTAGAATTTGTAAGTTCAAATTGAAAAACAGGAATGCCTTATTTTCATTTATGATACAAAAGCACAGAGATCAGCATTGTAAATAAATGAGCGCTAGGCTTTGTAGATGTGTAAATGAAGGTTTTTAGGCATAAAGCATGTTTCTGGTAAGCAGAACCACCACAAAGGAAGTCCCAAATTCACTGTAAAAGCTGCTTTTAGTTGGGAATCATCATTCCGTTCATGGTTACCAAAAGATATGGGAGCTGACCTTTCCTTATGAGAATAACAGAAAGTTTAAAAAGATGAGTTGGTAATCAAAATAAGTATCTCTCGCTTGCTGACTTCCAAATCCTGATTAAAAATTTGTGATTTAAATTGCTTTGGAATAAATGCTCTCTCAGTGCATCCAAAACCCTTAGTTCTCAGGAACACCAGAGGAAGCTGGGATGTGCAGCCCCTGGAAGTTTGGCAGCCGTCCACTGTGTACCTTGACTTTTCCCTGAGCAGGGGAGGAAAGGAGACTTTTTTGGAAAGAATGTTAAAAAGACCATAAATTGCCTTCTTTTAATATGCGCTATTTGCCAACAGTAGTATATTATAAAGTTTAATAGAACAGCAGAAGGCCAAGCTCCAAGCAGTAATTACTTTGTTGATTTAAAGCACTGTACCGCATGTGCCGTGAAACATGATTATTGTGCATATAAGTGCTGCAGAACTGTTTGTCAGGGTTTCACTTCCCTGCATTCTGCAGTTCTCANCCAGCGCTGTCCCTGCGCCTCCGTGGGCCCTGTGTTTTGAGTCCTGCACCTGCCTATCTCAGGGGCTGACAGGGTGAGGGCGGACGGGCCACCGGGGCCGGTGACAGCACGGGGCTTGTGCTGCTGTCTGAAGCCTGGCTCTCCTTTCTGTGGTGTCCCCGCTGTGCGCTGGGCTGCCCTTTGAGCAGGGCCTTACAGCGGCAGCGTGGAGGGCTGACAGAAGCGTGGTGGCTGTGTCCAGAAAGGTGAGGCAAGCTCTCGTGTGTTTCCAGATCGAAGAGTCTGTGCGGAGCATGGTGATGCGCTACGGGAGCCGCCTGTGGAAGCTCCGCGTCCTCCAGGCCGAGCTGAAGATCAACATCCGGCTGACGCCGACTGGGAAGGCGATTCCCATTCGCCTCTTCCTGACCAATGAGTCGGGCTACTACCTGGACATCAGCCTGTACAAAGAAGTGACCGACTCCAGGACAGGGCAGGTACGCTTCCGCGCGGCTGCGCTGCTTCGTGGGCGTGCGCGTTACACCTGGTAACACTCTTCTGTGGTTTGCTGCTTTCCCAGGCCATTCAGCTTTGCCATGCAAAGGATAACATGTCATTGTGAGGATAATCTTGCCAGAGGCACATAGGTCTGGAAACTGTAATCAGTGCTGTAAAAAGTTTCTGATTGTTTTGCGTGTACCGTGAGGTATCGCTGCACCTGTTTTCCTCTGTGACAGTGCTCAAAGAAGTCATAGAAAAGTAACCACTGTTGATGCTCATTCTGTAGGTCGTAATCAAAAATATGATTAATTACACATTTCCCTGAATGAGTAGACAAGATGTGTGTGCTTAGCCAGAAGGGCCACCACACGCTGCGGTGCCACAGCACTGCCAGGCGGGGACGGGATCGTCCCACTGCTCACTGGTGCAACCTGGGCGCAGGTTTGGGCCCCACGATGTCAGAAGGACATAAAGCTGTTAGAGAGCATCCAAATGAGGGCAACAGAGATGGAGAAGGGTCTGGAGGGCAAGGCATGCGAGGAGCGGCTGAGGGCCCTTGGTGTGCTGGGCCCGGAGCAGAGGAGGCTGAGGGGAGGCCTCATGGCGGCCTGCAGCTCCCTCCCGGGGGAGCGGAGGAGCAGGCGCTGAGCTCTGCTCTCTGGGGACAGTGACAGGGCCCGAGGGCACGGCACGGGGCTGTCAGGGGGTGCTAGGGTTCTGCCCCAGGGGGTGGGGGTCATGGAACAGGCTCCCCAGGGCAGCAGGCACTGCCCCGAGCTGCCAGAGTTCAGGGAGCGTTTGGGCACTGCTCTCGGACACGGGGTTTGGGTGGTGCTGAGTGGGGCCTGGGGCTGGACTTGATGGTCCTTGAGGGTCCCATCCAGCTCAGGACATTCTGTGATCCTAAAAGTATAGGGAGTGACTTGGGTAGGTTGCTTTAAAGCTGTTGAAGGTGCTTTTATGTCATTTTTATTAAGCGTAATAGGCTCTTTTGTAACAGTTACGGCTATTCAGGTCTTTGTGCTTTTCGTGGCATGAGAATATTGCGGTTAACTCGAATACTTACGTATGCTAAAATACATGAACCATAGGAAGCATGAAAAATATTTAAATACAGAAATGTTTACATCTCGCTCTGTAATAATCTTTCTGCCATGCAGTAGTAGCAACAGAATAAATCACTTGCGCAGTGTTAATGTGGAACACAGTGCTGAGTCACCTCTTCTCCCCTCCTTCTCCATTTAATTTTTCCAGCAAGCTGCCTGGCTGTGCAGTCTGTCCAGTTCTGGAGATCTTAGAACAGATAGTGTCTGCATGTTTTACTTCATTTCTGCCTTTTAAGTCCAGATGAGGAAATAAAAGGACATTTTAATAACCTCCAGTAGCTGAACTTAACCCTCAAGTTTTGTTAGTCACTAGTGAAGGTCACTTTCTCTCTTAAACTCTGTCTCTGGTGTGCTTTATGTTTTTTTT